>NQII01005915.1:0-38161 GCA_002778355.1 Clitarchus hookeri
CAAATACTCTGTCATTAGCTCAGCATGTGACACTTACCGACAAAGATAAAAATACGGAGTGCCAGCCAATTACAAGCGTAAACCAAGTGATTCCCATCCAGCGAGAAGATGGAGAAACAAACGCTCCTTTACCAAGCTCCAGGCCTAATTCATCGTCTCCCTTTGTGTCACTGAAACAAATATTTCCACTTCCAAAGGCAGCTGAAGTTATTTTCTCCTCAAAGAATAAAACAATGACACAAAGAGCAGCTGTACTTACTTCGCCCCTTTACAAAGCAGCAATCGAATCATTCCAAAGGCCTACCGAAAAGCGTGCTGCTAAACAAAGCCATGGACTCCCGCGCCTGAAAACTTGAAGGTATCTATACAACGGAAGAATCTTGGTTTTTTTTATATCTGTAAAACTGCAAGGGAAGAAGACACGATACAATGTATGCCGGGCAAAAAGTGGTTTCGTGTAGAATGTGTTGGCGTGAAAATGAGGAAGAAAAGATTCTTCTGCGACACTTGCCAATAATGTTATTTTTTCAAATATTATTTGTCATTCCCTTATTAAAGTGCTGTTGTTATTAACACCAAACTTTCATTATAGCTTTCATGTGGTACTGATACTAAGCGTTAAAATTGAAAAGTGTGAAAGTTGAAGAAATTTGAAGCTTAGTTATTGCATTTTCTCTTGATTGTACCTAATTTTTTAAATTTATAATACATTTTTATATTTGAATCGTGCAGTTGATACAGAAAATATTAAGAGTAGTCAATTGATGGAGTTTACACGGTCCATTCATACAACCCTACACATATAAATGGACCACTTGCCCTTCTTAAAACATATTTTGTCCCGTACAACGTAAGGGATTTATACATCCATTAANACATATAAATGGACCACTTGCCCTTCTTAAAACATATTTTGTCCCGTACAACGTAAGGGATTTATACATCCATTAAGGACGTTTAAGATTAGGATTATCTTATATGTAGGTGCACTAATATTTACAATGCTGTTAGTGCATCATTTATTACAAAATACTTACCAGGTCAATTGAAGGCACCTTTCCCCTAAATCTGTCAACTCACTCGGGCAACAGCCAATGAACAAATAACACATGCTGAAAAATACACATGACGTTGGAGTCTAGTATACAGGTCGTTGAACTTGCAAAAATTGTCATGTCTCGAGTTATGCCCATACAAATACAATTCCAAACAAATGTGTGTTCGTCAAAACGCCTAAAACTGTTTATTTGTGATTGTAAGGGACGAAACCCTACCGTCCCACTTACTAATCATCATCGGCCCAATGACTCAATGAGTCAGGCTCTTCGCTTTTTATAGTGTGTGTATTGTAAAATAGCGTGTGAAGTATGCTCCCAAAGAGTGAAAAATTAAAATTGTTGTTACCACGTAACATAATAAAAGTTTGTTTATTGATTTATTAAGTAGAACTTCACTAATTCAATTCCTAATTTTTTTGTTCATAATATGCTGTTCTGTTTAAAAGTATTTACTGTTTAAATAAAAGCACTGATCGTACACACGTTACAGTTAAGTTTAATTATGACCGCTGTAAAAACTCATAAAGAGCTAGGAAATCAAATAGTGTCAGTGTATTAAGTATTTTACTATTAAGACTGTGTAATTTCTAAACGATTCCTCCCACAGAACTGTAAAGNATAGTGTCAGTGTATTAAGTATTTTACTATTAAGACTGTGTAATTTCTAAACGATTCCTCCCACAGAACTGTAAAGTTCTGTTATCAAGTACCAAAGAATGATAAGTGAATTCCACAAAATTTTCACTGCTTGGTAATATTGTTTGAGAAGGCTATTACTTTAAGTGTTACGGAAAGTGCTACTTAAACGTAGCTATGAAATAAACGCATCGCGTTATGTCACGTTCGCATGGAAGGGATTGCCGCATTGTAGCAATGAACAGCAGTGTCTTCAGTAATTAGCTCATTGGAAGATAAGTATCATAATTTGCAAGGATGACGAGGAATTATGTTCCTCGGGACTTGAAGACGAGGTTTGAATTATGAAGTAGGGGAGAAAGTGTGCGATCAATACGTCCAGTTACGAGTCGCCCGAGTAATAAACGAGATGGACGAGTTAACAGATGTTGCATTTTTAACTGGTTAATCCTGGCCTTGTCATCACAAGTTGACTAGCAAATAACAATTATAAACTCCAACAATGTCTTAATTATTTTTGCGAAACACAACTTAACTTTAAGGCACTGCAAATTATGTAATTTAATGCGAAGAAATTTTACATTTAATAGTGTTGGCATAACATCATCCTAAATTCATAATTTTGATAGCCTTGAAACACACAAATGCTCACATAAATGCCATTACTTACACTGAAAAACAATTCCATTAATTACATTAAGTTTGTGAATTATAAAAAATTACGTAAGAAAATGTTGCTTTTTTTTTTTGGTATTGGAAAAATTTGCCAGTCCATATGAGGACAAGCTAAACACTATACACCTATACATTAACTCTTTCAACACGGTGCCCATACAGGCTGTCGTTAACTTGAATTCCCTGGATTTTAGAACCTCATACATGCATAATAAACTAATTCTGAAGATTAGTAAGCAAGGAGCATAAGACGAAATATCTTTCCGTCAGAAAATATCACAGGCTTGAAAAACGCGCCTCGAAAATAGAGTATACAAATACAAAGAGGCGAAATGGGTGCGTGAGGGTCTGGTAACAGGCCTGATGTCTGATTGGCTACCGCGCGATGCAAAATGCACCGTATTGACTCGGCTACTGGCTGGAATTTAAGTTACCAGGCGCTGATTGGCGAACGACGATACGCCATATTGCTGGCGAGTGAGGCCCGAGTTCGCGGAATAAGCGGCTATCTCACCTCCGAGTTCTTATTTACTCTGTGCTATTGTTTTGCTGCCGCCACGGGTTTCTTAGGAATACGTAGGTGAAATGGTGGCCTACATTGCGAACTCCAGCCCAGCCCACTCCCCCCCAACTCACCGCCCAGCAATATGGCGTATCGTCGTTCACCAGTCAGCTCTTAGAGACTAACTTGCCAGACGCCAGTCCGACCAAATAGGGAATAAATATTTCATGACAAAGAGGCAGTGATGCTTCGCGAAAAGATTTTCGAGACAAGATACATTTCAAAGCACTGTAGGGTCGTCCAGCATTCTTGATTGGCCNGATGCTTCGCGAAAAGATTTTCGAGACAAGATACATTTCAAAGCACTGTAGGGTCGTCCAGCATTCTTGATTGGCAAAATCATGTTCTGGTAGGTGTTAACTGTTTGTGCACGAATCACGAAGGTTCAGTGTCGGAGTAACAGAATCTTGAGTGGATCGATCAAATGCGGAAACGGCACCAGCAGCCAATGGATTTATAACAACAGTTCAGGTGTATACACAGTATTGAAGTCTACTGTGTACTCCGAATTTTTTTCGCGAAAAAATCACTGGCTATATCCATACCATGCAATAGCCAATCATACCCAAGGCTCGTTTCCACAGCATCTCACGGCCAATGAACGACCGAGTTCGCTCACATCAAAGAAAGCGCGATGCCATTTCGTTTCTGTATATTTACCTATTCTGACCCAGGACACGCATTTGCGCGCGTAATGAACAGGAAGGTTACTTTTGCCCACGCTGCGTACTCTTCGGGTGTAGTAGTATTCGTATTAGAAGTAGTAATATTAGAACACTTTTCAGACCCACATTCATCCGTTCGGTAACTCATTAATTTCCGAGTTCAAGTGTTGCAATTACGTAATTTTTTTTTGTGATGCGCTGTACTTGTGTTCAGTACTTGTCTTTGCAATCGGTGAACAACTTGTGCGCTCGACGATATTGGCGATAACCATTCATGTCCAGGAGACGTAGAAAAATTTCACACACCAAACCAGCCACAAGGAGGATTGGGCGCCGATGCCTTGCAGTGTACAGCACTGGACATAAACATAGTTCATGTAAGACGTAACCACGGTCGTGGACATTTTGAAAATAAAGAACATTTATGGTCAATACTGAACTCAGCAAGAAATCAGAGTCTTCCCAACGGGTAATCTGATTTGTGAACGTTACCACACCTATCGTTTATGAATGTCTGATGGTAACGTCTTTGAACATGTAGCACGTTGTTCACTGGTTAAAAAAGTACAAGAGACACACGTACAGCTCACATCAAAATATTTTAAGTTTGCAGCACTTCGGCTCACAAATTAATGAGTGAAAGAACGGGGATAATTTATGGTCTCAAGTATTGCAAATAGGATATTTTTGTTGCGTGTTGTACCTAATCCATGGCTTGTGTAATTAAATACGAGATGTTGAGTAGGATCATGATTGTGTTATTACAATGGGATCTTCATCCAGACAGTGCAATTTTGTTTTTTATACAGGAGAGTTAATTTTCTTAATGTTTTTAGTACAGGGCAAGTTATATAATATTTATCATGTTTGGATGGTTGCATCCTCTTTGCATCGTCTTGCTGAAATGCCTCGACGAGGGGCCATCAGCATCTGGCGGGTGATATGCGTATAAATATGATATAAAATGACTGAAAACCCTAAAATATATGCATCTAATTAAAACATCAGTATATTATTTGTATTTTGCGCACTTTATGCGTAATTTCCTTATAATCCCTCGTACAGTGCACTCAGACACAACCAATAAGCTGTAGTATTTATATTTGGCCGTAGTAATACAAATCAATCCACAATCTAGAACAGTAGCAAGGTTTAAGAATCGCTGCTGTGGATAATACACAGGCTACATTAAGTTTAAGTCCCCGTACAAAAGGCTAACTGCCTTGGTGCAGAAATACGTCTCCATAACATATCAAAGCGATAACTGTTTATGCCAAAAAGAGTGAGCTAAGTGTTTTATGATGTAATGGATATCAAATATTGCAATAAACGTATACAATTTGTCTTATATATATAAACTTGTTAAAATAACATTTCATGTCATTACACATAAATCATTTTTGGGAAGTGCATATTATTGGGCCGTACAACGACGCAATTTTAATGAGTTTGCTTCATGAAAAGAAAGAAATCATGAAAATCAAACAAAGATGATTTTAGCTTAAAATCAGTTCATTTGTTTTGGGAGAGTTTCAAGAGTATAACTGATAAAGTGATAAAATTTATAACTTATAAAAATGTAAATTACAAGTAATTATTAATTATCTAATATTCAACCATTTCAATATATTATGATACATGGAACGTTTTATATTAACAAAACTTTTAAATTTCTTGAGGACGGTATTATTTTATACTGTAAAATAAGGAAGGTTTTATTTAATGTGCTTCACAAAACCAACAATACCGTCTTGATGATATATTATTATGAGTAGGGGTAAGTAAATTTTATGAATTATTTTGGCAGAAGCATACACTTTGTCTAGGGCCAGTGACTTTTCGTGTAAAAATCGGAGCACGCAGTAGACTTCAATACTATGTACACACCTCAGTTGTTGTTATACTTCCATTGGCTGCTGGTGCCGTGTCCGTCTTTGACCAAGCCACTCAGGACTAAGTAACTCCGACAACGAACTTTCGTGATTCGTGCGCAAACGGTTAACACGGGCCAGAGAATTTTTTTTTAGCTAATCAAAGAAGCTGGAAGACCCTACAGTGCTTTGGAAAATGTGAAGATACCGCGAATAGACTACAGTGGCTGATGCGTGAGCAAGGAAGAAACGACGTACAGTAACGAACAAACGACAGAATACATCAATGCGAACCGGGTTCGATCCCCGACCGGGTCACTCCAGATTTTCGAAAGTGGGAATCGTGCCGGACGATGCCGCTAGTCGGCGGGTTTTCTCGGGGATCTNGCGCAAACGGTTAACACGGGCCAGAGAATTTTTTTTTAGCTAATCAAAGAAGCTGGAAGACCCTACAGTGCTTTGTAAAATGTGAAGATACCGCGAATAGACTACAGTGGCTGATGCGTGAGCAAGGAAGAAACGACGTACAGTAACGAACAAACGACAGAATACATCAATGCGAACCGGGTTCGATCCCCGGCCGGGTCACTCCAGATTTTCGAAAGTGGGAATCGTGCCGGACGATGCCGCTAGTCGGCGGGTTTTCTCGGGGATCTNCCGGGTCACTCCAGATTTTCGAAAGTGGGAATCGTGCCGGACGATGCCGCTAGTCGGCGGGTTTTCTCGGGGATCTCCGGTTTACCCTGCCCTTGCATTCCGGCAAAGCTCTATTTTCACCTCATTTCAACATAATCGGCTCTAAAGACCTCGTTGTTCAGAGCCGCCCAAATATCTCAACTCAACAGCATACACTGCTACCACTCACCTGCCACCACACATTTCAACGGTAGAATATGACGCCAGGAAACTCCCTGAGGGGCGGTAGCCCCATTTACATAAGGGCGTGATTCCACTAGTTTCCAAACGCGGAAACGAACCTCAGGCGACACGGAGTCTGCGAGAGCTCAGCGCGAGAAATTACGGGGGTCGCGAAGTTCTGAAGGAAAAGGTTGGCGTGCCTGGAAGCTGTTGGGGCCCCTGCACCTGGTTACGATCCCACGACCATCCACACGGCCTGAATAATTTCTTCATAAAACTTCCCGGCGGGGAAGGAAGCGGGGNTGGTTACGATCCCACGACCATCCACACGGCCTGAATAATTTCTTCATAAAACTTCCCGGCGGGGAAGGAAGCGGGAAAAAAAAAAAAAAAACACGGAAAGGCCTGCGCGAGGGGGGAATTTTTAGGTTCTCCTGTAAGTTGGCGTGGTATGTCCGTGNAAAAAAAAAACACGGAAAGGCCTGCGCGAGGGGGGAATTTTTAGGTTCTCCTGTAAGTTGGCGTGGTATGTCCGTGAGTTGAAGAAGTTGCATTTCGTCCACCGCGGCCTCTCGAGTTCCTCTTTTTATTGAGGCTATAAAGAAGAGAAAAGAGAGAAGGTAAAAAGAGGTTTAAAATCTTTAAAAAATGACGAGAAGGCACACGAAACCAGACTGTAGGCTGTTGACGGCTATTTTGAAATCAACCTTTGAAAAATGTCACTGCTCCTACCTGCCTATGATTTCACGGTCACGTTGACTGGTTATGTGGCCAGTAAAGTTGGTAACGTCANATGTCACTGCTCCTACCTGCCTATGATTTCACGGTCACGTTGACTGGTTATGTGGCCAGTAAAGTTGGTAACGTCCGGAGAGAAAGTAGTTCCATGTCTTAACGTTGAAGTAAAATAGTTGGGTAAACATTTGTGAATATAGAAATTCTTTATTTTGCTCTCTGCTTTGTAAAATTACTTTAAGTGTAAGAATGAGCAAATTTGTAAAATATTTACTTTAATAATAATTTGACAGTTTCACTTTGCCGACGCATGGAAAAGTGATGAGGCAATTGCAACGTTAATTGTTACTTATGGTGTAATAATACACAACGTGCATACAAGTAGATCTTCAGCAGGGCTTTAAAAAGTGCTCAGTTTACCTTGAACAGTCTTTAGTTTCGTGTGAGTTGAAGTACGAAACTTTAGCACTGGCGGTTTCCGTCCGGGGAAAATTTACTGTGGAGAATTAAAAGCTACGAGGAGGACTTTCGTTTAAAGTGTTCTGATATCAGGACCTTCATGGATGAACGGTTAGAATTCCAAGAAGTATAACGGTTTTCTGAAGCAGTAAAAATAAAAAAAACTTTAATTTTGCGAGTTTGTTATTACAGTCCACATATTTTCACTGGCAAAAATTCAGTACAGTTACTTAGCTAGTGACTGAGCGGTTAAACTGCTCGCCTCCCACCAAGGCGAACCGGGTTCAGTTCCCGGCCGGGTCACTCCAGGATTTTCGCAAGTGGGAATCGTGCCGGACGATGCCGCTGGTCGGCAGAATTTACTCGGGGATCTCCCGTTTCCCATGCCCTTGCATTCCAGCGATGCTCTATTGTCATTTCATTTCACACTCGTCAGATCTCAAGATGTTGTTGTTAAGAGCCGCTCAAATCTCTCAACTCAACAGCAACGCTAGTTGTGTTGGCCTCTGTTTGTCCACTTACCTTCGTCATGTTGGTCTCGGCTGCACCGAAAACGTTTACTGTACTTTACAACGTTTATTTTTGGCCAGCCGTTGGCCAGTGAAGTCACGTGCTGACTTCGTACCAATTAATTTGTCGTGAGAGATGGGACAATTTTAACAACCCCCTTTTATTTTCATTTCAGAAATTATTAAAAACAACACATTTATTCCTGCAAACATAAATATTTACTACTAGTTGTAATTGTTTACGTATATTCCGAAAAAAAGTCCAGCGAAAGAGTAAAACTATAAGTCTGGGGATTTTTTATTCAAGGGCAAAGTCACACTGACCGGTATGCGCCCAGTAAAGTTGGTAGCGACGAAGGGGAAAGTAGTTCCATGCCTAAACTTTAAATTAGAAATTTTAGGCAAATTCTGAATACTCAAATGATTTATTTTTCTTTCAGTTTCCTAATGCAAATTAGCAAATTTGTAAAATAATTAATTTTCCAGTAATTTCATGGCTTCAGTTGACCGTGACATAAATAAATAGATCAGCCACAAGGAAATGTTAATGTTAGATATGTGGGAATAATAGACTAAGTGCATAAAAATACACCTGAATCAGGGATTTCAAAAGTGCTCAGTTAACCGTGAACCGTTTTTATAAGTGTATATTACTCAAAGGGTTAGGAAGGACTTTGAAAGTGCGCAGTTTACCGTGAGCAAACTTTAAGAAAATGTGTTCTCACAAAAGTGTGGTAACGTTTTCTAGGGCCAGTGACTTTTCGCGTAAAAATCGGAGCAAACTGTAGACTTCAATACTATATACACACCCCAGCTGTTGTTGGGGTGCCATTGGCTGCTGGTGCCGTGTCCGTCTTTGACCAAGCCACTCAGAACTAAGTAACTCCGACAACGAACTTTCGTGATTCGTGCGCAAACGGTTAACACGGGCCAGAACATTTTTTTAGCCAGTAAAAGAAGCTGGACGACCCTACAGTGCTTTGGACTGTATCTTGTCTCGAAATCTTTTCGCTAAATACCACTGCCTCTACGTATTACTATAAAAATGTTTAAACTTTTTTCTACGGGTATATTTTCTATTGGCACGTGTTTTGATAGACACATGCCTCTTAGTATATCTCTGAGTATTTTGNTGAATTGGTGCAATTATTGTAACAAGTTCACACTGCCAGCTTGATAGACACATGCCTCTTAGTATATCTCTGAGTATTTTGCGTATTCATTCCATGGCAAGGATGACTCCAAGCACTTTACGTCTTGCATTGTTATTATTGGACCGCACTTCTTTAGACGCACCCTGTGCAACTATGGACCAGTAGTAAATAGGAAGCAACAGTGAAACCCAATTACAAACAACACAGTACAAAGGTTTCGTACTGTGGCAGCTGTAAATNGGTAAATAACAAATAAGACTGCGAATACTAACTTGCTGTCAAAACAATTCGCCAAGAACTCGGAGTTAGCTATAATAAAAAAAAAAATGGTGTAAGTTTGTGTTTTATGCCTTACGGTTGTGCACACGCAGATGTCATTGGCCAAGTTTCTGGCACTAATTGTTACACGTTACGTAAGGCCACAGCGTGACCTGAAAGAAGAGACACCAACAGAGCTTTAAGTAGTGTTCAGTTAATCGTGANTGTAAATAACATTTAAGACTGCGAATACTAACTTGCTGTCAAAACAATTCGCCAAGAACTCGGAGTTAGCTATAAATAAAAAAAGAAATAGTGTAAGTCTGTGTTTTATGCCTTACGGTTGTGCACACGCAGATGTCATTGGCCAAGTTTCTGGCACTAATTGTTACACGTTACGTAAGGCCACAGCGTGACCTGAAAGAAGAGACACCAACAGAGCTTTAAGTAGTGTTCAGTTAATCGTGAAATAACGATATTTTTTTCCCCAACAGACGTGACTAGCATGTACTTATAACTGAGTTGTGACGCGAGTTAAAGAAATAGTTTGACAGGAGTGTAGTTTGTATAGAGACATCCCGGGTGTTATTACAAGTCTGCAGCCGAGTTACCTATGATTAACCATAGCGGTATTTGAAACTGCAGTCACACACGTAGGACTAGTGTGTGTAGCAGACCGCGCCGTGAAAAAAAAATGCGAGTCACGATTTTTACATACCGAGTCATGGCTTGGACGGTTTAAGTGTACGTGAAACGCACGCTGTTTAGAAAATACTGTGAAATTTAGCAGCCAACGAAAACTGCGTTAAGAATGGATTGAGGAGAGACCTGAAAAATTCGCGAGTTAAATTACCTGTAGGCTATACTCCATTGTCGTATTTAAAATCATGCAAATATCACTGCTCATTGGTGGCTTGTTGTATTGTCGGAAGACGGTGATTCGGTCTGCATTTTACTGTGTGTTTATTATTGGCTCAGTGTTGTCCAGGAGGTGTAAACTAACGGGTGGACCAATAGCATTAGCAATATAAACGTACGAAGTTTTGAATTCTAGCTTGTCCCAAAATAATTTTTCAGGTCTCTTAGGAATGAGTTAGAGAATTTTATGTTAGGTTTGACTTCCACTGCTTACTTTTATTTTTGAGTTTTCTGTGCTGTATGCATATATTATTATTTTTTGGGAGAAGAAAATTTCGCTTTTTAAACGGCCCCTACGTATTTCCGAGCGTCAGCTTTCTATCCATCGGCTGCAGCTCCGGTATGCAGTCAGTTTTACCTGAGAACAGGTGACATGGGATTCGGTGCTTGTTGCCTTGCAGGTTTATTATTGGCTCAGAGTTCATCTGGGCTTGTCTAATAAACTGCGATACAATTGCAAACATGATAAAAATGTACATGAGTTTGACGTCTAGCTTGTCTTAAAATGAATCCGCGGAATTTTCCACGCCATAATTATAGTCTATTCCTGGTTTCTTCACATTTTTTGAATCAAACCATTGAAAAAATACTCCATGTTGGACGTGTTTGGATGTATCCTAAATATGTCATGTATAACAAGAGTTTTATTCTTTGTTAACATAAAATTATCTTATTTTAGGTAAAACTTTACTTTTACTTATAATTTATTTTTAAAGAATAAAATGTCATTTATAATTGACATAAATAAAAACAGAGGGAAAACAGGTGTGTTTGGTAATACCTAACATAAAAAAATTCCCGTGCAATATATTACTGCAGCGAGTGCGTACAAATGCTGTGGGTTGGCCCTTTGGTGTAATTTCTTATACTTGGCTAAGATTTGCTTTCACAACGCAGAGGAAGAGTCCGAAAGTAGAATTTGAGCAGGGCTTCGATTTCGCATTGTGAAATTACGATGTTATTCTTTACTGTATATGTGTATACAGTCAATCACAAGTCATTTTCTCATTGACTGCTGACGAAATCAGAACTTACTATTTGGTTTAACCCGGCGATGTGAAATGAATTTATCAGATAACTGATTGTTAACTACTGGTTCTGAGTCCTGAAGGGCGAGTCGGATGATCGGATGTCCAATAATTAGGGACCGGNTAACTGATTGTTAACTACTGGTTCTGAGTCCTGAAGGGCGAGTCGGATGATCGGATGTCCAATAATTAGGGACCGGAAAATTTCGCGACTTAATTTTAGGACAAGTTGTATTTCAAGATAATGACAATTTATCTTGTGTTTACAATTGGATTACAGTTTATTGGCCCTACCCATGTGAACTCTGGGCCAATAATACCCCTAAAAAGAAAGATGGACCGAATCCCGTGCCACCCGGTCTGAGGTTAACTATCTACTCTCTGAGGTAACAGCCCGTGAGCAAACACATAAGGCTGAATAATACATAAAACTGTGGTGTCTACCCTACAGTTCATTGAATCCACGAAATTTTCCTGTCCGTACCAATGATACACGTGAAACTTGCGTGTATGTGTATTACGTGTACCGTTGTAATGAATTAATTCACAGGAAGAAAGAATAGAGTTGAGCGTAATTTTGACAGAACTGTACTTCATTTTGTTGAAAGCGTGGACGTGGAAAGACTTATGTTTGAAACTGGACCTCGTTAAAGTTTTCAGACGTTCAGAAGGGGCAGCAACCAACGGCGACGCAAATAATTAAGCTCGAGTTTCGGTTTCGCATCACCCGGGTATGCCTAAAAAACGACTAAATTACAAAATTCTCCAAATCTCTTACTATACTGACTCAGTGATAAAAATTACGAGTCGTGCCTGGGATCTGATACCTTCATTTCCACATCCTTGCTACGTTGTTGTAGCCAGTATTACCAGAATATCGTCTAGTGCGTCAAGAAATTATGTTCACGACCCTTGCGGCTCCACAAGATTGCTCGACATCCATATCTTAGCAACTTGAACGTTAAACACAACTATAGGTAGGACCAGTGACTTTTTGCGTAAAAATCGGAGCACACAGTAGACTTCAATACTATATACACTCCTCAGCTGTTGTTATGCCTCCATTGGCTGCTGGTGCAGTGTCCGTCTTTGACCAAGCCACTCAGGACTAAGTAACTCCGACACTAAACCTTCGTTATTCGTGCGCAAACGGTTAACACGGGCCAGAACATTTTTTAGCCAATCAAAGAAGCTGGACGACCCTACAGTGCTTTGGACTGTATCTTGTCTCAAAATCTTTTCGCGAAATATCACTGCCCCTAGCCATAGGACATTGGAGTCTGGCCTTCGTATGAATCTTTTCGCGAATAACAGGTGGCCCTAACTATAAGGAGAGTCTCTGCCTGAAAATTCCAGCTTTGAGAAATAATGGGCTGTTTTATGCGAGGTAAGGTAAACAGTTATAAACAAAATGCCAAAGTGCGAGCTTATCGCGAGTTTTAACTGGTTGAAATTTAAACTATCACGTGAAATCGCGAATTGTAAATGCGGAATCTCCGGAGGTTCCGTGTGCGCGNTAACTGGTTGAAATTTAAACTATCACGTGAAATCGCGAATTGTAAATGCGGAATCTCCGGAGGTTCCGTGTGCGCGGTCGACTGTTACTGCACATATCTGAGGTCGTAATTTTTCAATTGCATAGCCACCCATGGACATCGCGACCGTTGAGAAACTTTACAGGAATTCCTCTGGCGCTCGTAGGGGCCGCTGTGGCACAGCGTCTAGAGCACTCGCCTCCCACCAAGGTGAACCGGTCTCGATACCCGGCGGGGTATCGAGCCCGGAATCGTGCCCGACGATGCCGCTGATTTGCGGGTTTTCTCGGGGATCTCCCGTTTCCTTCGCCCTTGCATTCCGGCGCAGTTCCATCCTCACGTCGCTTCACCTTCCTTGGCTCTCGAGACCTCGTTGTTAAGAGCCACCCAAACCTCTTCACTCACCACACTGACTGACGTCATTGTGTCCACCTGAAAAAGTTGAGTTTGTCACTCATTGGTCACGTGATGACACGTTATTAAGGAGAGTGAAGATCACGCGAGAACGTAGGCGCATCCCGTGTTCTAGTGTTGCTGCACGGACAGCTGACAGCGTAATTTCTGAACACTCGGTGACTGCGACGGGTCACAGCGAGCTTCAATTAGGTTAAGTAGATTATGCCATGTCACGTGTATTTTAATTAATTAACATGCCACTCCCAATTATTAGCTACTTTACAAACATTAAACAGGGAGCGTTGATAAAAACGAACATTTTGAAGAGAATTTACTAATTAATGTTTTCTCCTGTAAGGAGCAGTTTTCTGGCATTGCAAAGCACTGGCGTTCTCTCTGCACTATTTTCGTTAGGTAAGGAGTACTTCAAGTTACGCGTATCCTACTTTATTACATTTTACGTTACTCACCAAAAGGGATATATTAGACAGTATCAAGACATTCAACTGAAATCAGATACATATTTTTAAAAAATTTTCGTCTATGGAAAAATGAAATATAAATATGAATTATGATATTCTTGTAAAATCTCACTAAGATGCATTTCACAATACATTTATTAGGTAATTTGATCATGAACGTAACACCTAATTGAAAATTGCTCATGTTTATAAACATTATAGCATGTTTGTCGAAGATATACACTGAAAAAAAAANGTAACACCTAATTGAAAATTGCTCATGTTTATAAACATTATAGCATGTTTGTCGAAGATATACACTGAAAAAAAAATGGTTGTTATAATTAAAGTCAATTCTAGAAAAATTTACTTTTCCTGAAGGAAAAATTTTATTTGATTAATATAACGCCTTTCTATACGCGTCACTTCACAAAAACAGGAAATGAAACCAATTTATCAAATAAATNTATTTGATTAATATAACGCCTTTCTATACGCGTCACTTCACAAAAACAGGAAATGAAACCAATTTATCAAATAAATAAATATTTTAATGAATTTATTTAAATACATCGATTTATAAACTTCTTGCCAAAGAAAATTTTGTGAATTTGTTTGCATAGCACCATCAACAAATTACGAAACGTTTTACTGTGATTGTGGATTCTGCACTTTGAGTTGATAAATCAAACCTACATTAATTATTTTTCCATGAACGACTTAAATTATTTCGGCGCTTTGTATGCTCTATCGGCAAGGACAGGTATTTTTCTCACGCGAAAATATTTCAAAACCAATTGTACTCCAAAACACGTTTGTTTATATGCACTTTTATGATTGGATAATATTAAATGTCACGTGCCTCAAGTGTGTGTCCGCGTATCATGGACGTCCAGTATCGGAGTACTTTATTACGATTGGCCCAGTCAAATAAGAAAATGTATTCTCACGTAGACACGCGGCCAATAATCAAATGAGGTTGTAGTTGTGTACGTAGTATATTGAAGTCTAGCGTGGCCATAAATATTTTCTAGGAAAAACACCTGTCCTTCCCTATTCATCGCCAATTTGAAACAGATGTTAATCTAAACATCATCTGCCGTCTTGTATCTATTCTCATGTGTCGTATATTTGACTCATCATTATACATCAATTTTTTATTTCAAGCGTTGCAGCAACAGAAAATATTTTTTGTCTGACTACTACTCACCAGTTTCTTATCATAAGGGACAGGAAAATTTGGCGTTTTAAACTAACTCTAGACTATACTCCACGGTCCTATGTATTTTCGAGCCTCAGCTTTCTGTTCATTGGTCGCTGCTCTAGTGTGTAGCCGGTTTTACCTCACACCAGNCCTATGTATTTTCGAGCCTCAGCTTTCTGTTCATTGGTCGCTGCTCTAGTGTGTAGCCGGTTTTACCTCACACCAAGTGGCACAATATTTGGTGCTTATTTCCTTGCACTCTTTTATTGGCTCAGAGTTTACCTGGGTGGGCCTAATATACTGTGATCCAATTGCAAACATAGCAAAAGTGTACATGTGTTTGAATTCTAGCCTGTCCTAAAATTAATTCGTGCAATTTTCATTTTCCTACTTACAGACACTGAAATTTCGCTAGTTCATGTGTCGGCTAGCCTAAATTTGACTGTTATGTATACACCTCGAGCGCTGTCAGTATTTCATTGGCTGTTGCCTCCATAATGAGAACTTTATCACAGAGTAACAAAGAATACAGATGTGAAAAAGGCTCTATCTATACTGTGAACTCCAGACGCAAATGCCAGCAAATTTGTGCCACTGGCCGGCAATATGTCGGAATTCCGAGTGCCAGTCATCGCCTGGTGTCTTGCTTTTCACCCGACAGTCTAGCCAATAGGGAGTATTTTTTCTTTTTTTTGCTGCACTTACACTTTCTTATAATACAATTACACTTCATTCTTGTTTCTTCCCTTTTTTTTATTTCCTTCACTCTGCCATTGTTTACACACACCTTTTTTTTTAGCACAATTTCATTGGTTTAGTATTTAGGTATTCATTTTTCAAGCCATTGGGATTTTTGGTGATTTTCCCCCAATTGATTCATGATTTTTAAAGTGTTTCAGTAGTCTTCACGAATTTGGTCCTCCACATTGTGTCAAACTGGAAGATCCATTTTGGCTAGGATGTTATGTATATTTCAAAGTCATTACTGTACTTCCTGTATTTATCCTGTTTGATGAATGAAATTTATCAATCAATCAATTTTGCAGCACATGGTAGCCCAATCAGACCGTAGTCTTGCGCAGCCAACCGAATCTAGGTGATTATGGAGCAGCGCTGGAATACAAGGGCGGGGGAAACGGGAGATCCCCGAGAAAACCCGTCGACTAGTGGCATCGTTCAGCGCGATTCCCACATGCGAAAATCTGGAGGTGACCCTGCCGGGAATCGAACCAGGTTCACCTATGTAGGAGTCGAGTATTCCAACTACTACACCACCGCGGCCCCTCAGCCAATCAAAGAAGAGGTATGCCATTTCAAAGGAACTGCCACGCCATTACGCTTCTATGGCCCAACTTCCGGCGAGACGTGAAATTTCTGAACGCCGGCTGGTATTAAGTGGTTCGAAATCCAATGCAATCAGCTGGTCCCGTAGTTTCCAGTCTCTGTTCAAAACCGCGCGATGAACGACCAAAACATTTTTGTGGACGTCACAATTTTTTTTTTTATGTCATTAACCCTTTCAGGCCCACTTCAATTTACTTTTTCAGGTGTTGTAAACAAAAAATGTATGANCATTTCAAAGGAACTGCCACGCCATTACGCTTCTATGGCCCAACTTCCGGCGAGACGTGAAATTTCTGAACGCCGACTGGTATTAAGTGGTTCGAAATCCAATGCAATCAGCTGGTCCCGTAGTTTCCAGTCTCTGTTCAAAACCGCGCGATGAACGACCAAAACATTTTTGTGGACGTCACAATTTTTTTTTATGTCATTAACCCTTTCAGGCCCACTTCAATTTACTTTTTCAGGTGTTGTAAACAAAAAATGTATGATGCGTGCTGTACTTAAGTTGAAACAACACTTGTTTCGTTGTCACAGCCAACGATCTGAAGGATATATGTGCAGCTACAGTAATATGAACCAATTATGACCCTGGCGATAAAGCCTTTTGCGAATCATTTACCCACATGAAAGATTATTGGTCATTGATAGGGACCTGCAAAATTCGCGTTATCTTGGAATTGCAGACTAAACTCCAAGATGTCGTAGGCTTGAGTGACTTCTACTGTTGGCCAACTACATGTGTGCACGCCCCAAGGACGCTCTCAGCCTATAGTAAAGCCTCAGCGGTTGAGCTACCAATCTCCAGTAAAGCGGCCACACAGGTGAATGACGTCGTATAGTTGCCAGTCGCCAATGAAGTCACAAAATGCGCTGAAGCTAGTATAGAACAGTGAAGTCTAGCATGGTACCAAACAATAACGCGAATATTGCAGGTCTGTATTCATTGAGCTTCGCAGTGTGCAGTACAGACCGAAATTTATCTACACGTGCGTGACGTACACAATTAAGTACACTGGGTCTGAATGGGTTAAGAACGGAACTGGTCGTGACGTAGCAGAGGCAGTTAAACATNGTACACAATTAAGTACACTGGGTCTGAATGGGTTAAGAACGGAACTGGTCGTGACGTAGCAGAGGCAGTTAAACATCATCGCGTTGCTATCGGTAGGGACGGGAAAATTGCGTGAATAAATTTTAAGACAAAGGAAAATTCAGACACGTGCGTATTTCTGTTGTGTTTATAATAGATTTATAGACAATTCACGGTTACTTACAACTTTTTTGAAGCCTTGCTCAAGTTCTACTTCCAGGATATTCCTCCGCCTCACGCAAACTAAGCTTAACCTAGTCTAGAAAATTACACCAAAGGAACAACCCACTGCATTCGTGCACGATCACTTTAATAATATATCGCATAAGAACTATTTATTACTAGGTATTACCAACAAATAAATTTTCTCCCTGTTTTACTTAGGTTAATTATAAATTAAATAATTTAATTTATAAATTTTATAATTTAATTTAATTTTTTCCAAAAATAAGGTACTTTTATGTTAACTCAAGTAACGCTTGTGATACATGACATATTTCAGAAACAATCAAGCACGTCATTCATGAGGTGATATTTCAAAAGTTTGATTCAAAGAGTATGAAGAAACCGNTATTTCAGAAACAATCAAGCACGTCATTCATGAGGTGATATTTCAAAAGTTTGATTCAAAGAGTATGAAGAAACCGCGAATAGACTATATCAGGCTTTCTTAGACAAACTCTTAGCCAACAACAGACCTGCAGGAAAACCAAGACCACATCCTGTGCTTCATTGTGTGACTTATAACTGGTTGCATACTTGAGTAACAGCCAACGAACAGATAGCAGTGTCTCAAAAATACAAGAGACAGTTGAGTCTAGCGAACAGGTCGTTGTCACTCACGAAATCTTCTTGTCAGTAGTTATCGACGATCGTCTGGCTGTAATGAAATTCTTCATGCCCAATGTACCCAATCGTGCAAAGGCTGTTCACGGTAAACTGAGCACTTTTGAAAGCACTACTTAAGATTTACTTGTATGCACTTTGTGTATTATTCCACCACATGGGGGCCACGCTGAGCGGTTAGAAGGCTCGCCTCCCACCAAGGCGAGCCGGGTACAATCCCCGGCCGGGTCACTCCCGGATTTTCGCTAGTGAGAATCATGCCGGACGATGCCGCTGGCCGGCGGGCATTCTTGGGGATCTCCAGTTTCTACTGCCCTTGCATTCCGGCGCTGCTCCATTCTCACCTAATTTAACCCTCATCGGCTCTCAAGACCTTGTTGTTAAGAGCAACCCAAATATTTTTACTCAATTCCGCCATATGTGAAATTAACGTTGCCATGGGCCTGATCACTTTATTCGTGCGCCGGCCAAATGAAATTGTTAAAGTAATACCTACATAAAATACACAAGGCAAAACAAATCTGTTCAGTATTCACATATGTTTACCTTATACTTTATTTCACTGCTAAGAACTGGAACAACTTTCCCTCCGTCGTTACCAACTTTACTGAGCGCGGTGTGCCCGTTAAAATATACCCAGGTAAGAGCAGCGGCATTTTTTGAAGCCTGATTCAAAGTTCTCAATTAACCTTTAACAGCATGTACATGTCGTAAATGAGGGTAATATTTAACCTGTATAACATTTGCCCGGTACCATACACTGCAACGCTCTGTCTCCAATTATCTTTCCTGATAGCAACCGATACTGAAGCGTTGTTTTTTCTCTCGGTTATGAATGGTCCGTATCACTGTAGCCGAACACAAAGCCTAAAGTTCATTGACTGTGATAATGAGACAAGTACGTCGCTACTTTAATATTTTCATAACCACTTTAATCCCTTCATGTCCATTGTAGACAATTGTCTGTACGCTGCACGTGAAGGTTACTTTTGACGGGAACTGTACTCTGTGAGGCTGAGTGCCAAGTGGTCTTCCCTGTGGGCAACTGATTCCTAAACCATGCTACTGCGCTCTGCATTATGACTGGTTCATATCACTGATCACCGAACACAAAGACTGCAGGTTATTGGTTGCGAAGACGAAACAAGTTTTTTACTAGCTTAAATACAGCAAGAATCAAAGTATTTCTTATATGCGACACCAAATACCATACATTAATAAGAGAATGATATGGTTGATTTACGGTTTGAAGTATTGCGAAGAAGACATTTTTCGTGATGTGTGCTGTACTTAAAGTCGACACAACACTTGTTTCATCGTCACAGCCAATTGTAGGTTTATAATTCAGCTACAACAATATGAAATATAGTCCATTCATGGTTACTACAATTTTTTCTGAAGCCCTACTCGAGTTCTACTTTTACCAAAGAGACAACACACGCATTCACGTTCACAAACTTTAATAATATTTCGCATAAGAACTATTTATTACTAAGTGCCTCCAACAAATATATTATCTCTCGTTTATCCAAATTATTTATAAATTAANGCATAAGAACTATTTATTACTAAGTGCCTCCAACAAATATATTATCTCTCGTTTATCCAAATTATTTATAAATTAAATGTCATAATTTATATATAAAGTATAATTGAAATTTAAACTTAACCAATACTAAAGTAATTTTATATTAACAGAAGTACAAAACGCTCGAGACACATGAAATATTTAGGAGACAACCAAGCACGTCATCCATGGGATGATTTTTTTTTATTTGGTTCAAAAATTGTTGAGACACCGTGAATAGACTACAGGCATAGCATTGTTACTACGCGGTCGTGTTCTTGTGAGATGCTGTCAAACACTAGCTGAACGAGTAACGTACGTATATCCATCCGAGCTTTGCTCTGAACGACAAATACATTTTAAAATTAACTCTGCCCGAGCACACTACCTACAGTGTTGTCTTAAAACTTTTTAACCTGCAGAAGCTACAGCTGTAACGCAAAAAATAAAACACTGTGTCGAAAATAACACATGGAGGCATCGCACAGATGTTGCCCCGATTCCAGTGCAGCAGCGACGGTACCCTTCCTTCCGCCCAAGGCCGCTGCAAAAAANGGGAACCGGGACGTTGCCTCGCGTGCCCGCGTCCCGATGCGCAACAATGTCGCCGACAAAACATTTTGTTAGTAGAGGGAGCGCGGGTGTTCCGGCCCAGCGCTCAGGGTTTTTCAGGAAGGGGAGGGGGTGGGGGAGACGGGGTAATGAGGCGTAATGGCGCGTCGTTACGGCACGCATCGCGCATTGTTGCCCCAGGAAGAGAGCCGCTCACGTAAACAAACGTGCGTCCTACAACCCTCCCCCCCCCCAACCTTTCCCTCCCGATANGGTAACTGTCTGCTTCCCTGCGACGGGGAATTACGTGCCGGTTACGACTGCTCAGGTAAATAATCACCGACGTGTTTTTTTTTTTACCGCCCTTCCCTTCTGGAGTCCATCGTCAGACGACCGAACCCGCAGATGTGAATATGCAAGCCAAGGTGCCAGCGTAGTTTGTCTGAGATATACACCTACCTAGAAATACTTGCCAGTTCATCCATTGCCCATCTCAACCCGCCATTTAATTGATGTCAGAGTTCTCGGTAGCGTTGAACTCTAAGGCGTCATGAACTTATGGATATGACGCCTGATCAGTGATAGTTTAAGCCCATACCCAAGCATTAATCTGAAATAACTGAGCACTGAGTGGGTAAACAAATGGTTTGAAGCCCTACCTACTATTATCAGGAGGTCCCTACATCTTCAGCCTTCGTGCATCGCAGTGCAGCATGAATCTCAAATTTATTTACTATCCTGTAATTTCGTGGGATAGTTTTCCTTCACTACTCTAAACATTTTAAAATTAGTTACTCACCACAGTTGGACCTTATGATTAAAGTTTTATATGGACTCGTATGTTGTTCCAAAACTTTTTAACCATTTCAGGTACAGTGTACAGAATTGTGTACATAATGCTAAGTAAGGTTATTTCAGGAAAGTACTGTACACTGCAAGGCTCAATAACCAATGATCTTCTTTGTGGATAGCTGATTTGTCAAACATTTTACTGTTATAGGTTATGAATGGCTTTTATTTCTATACCTGGACACAATGCCTACAGGTCACTGGATGTGATAACGACACAAGTGATTCATCGGTTTGAAGTACAGCACACACCATAAAAGTTCTAATTTGCAACACCTGGAACCATACATTTAATCATATCTGATAGAGTCAATGTTCCATGGCTAGGGATACTCGATTTTCGCGAAAATATTTCCACTAGCGCTAGATTTCAACAGCCTACGCGCATATCAGCAGTTTATTTTTACTTATTGGTCACTTTCCTTTGTGAGATGACATTTTCTGACTCCAGCGGCCAATCATAATTAAGTAACACTAATACTACACTTCTGTGATTCGCGGTCAAACACATAACACGCAAATCATCCAATCACGAAAGTGCGTATGACCTAAACGGTTGTGAAATACATTTGGTCAAGAAATCATGGTTGAAGTTGCAGATAAAAATTACATTTTTTTTTTTAGAATATGATAGATATCATAAAAAATTTTTTAACTGTGTGTCCAGTTAAATGCTTGAAGGATATCAGCGATATGGGCTACATTTGGCCGGATACATATTTAATTGTTCATCATGAAACGCAGAAAATTTAATCTGTTATCGACTTTCCAATAAGACGGTGGCCAGTGAGAAAGCAGGAACCAACAGAATTAGCGTTCATGAACTATAAGTTATAAGGGGCACAATTATAGTGTTTCTTGAATGCCAATAAATGAGCGCGGTGTGTTAAATGGATATACTCATATTAATGTCTTGAAACTTAGTTAGTGACACAAAGTACTGCTAAATGCAATTATCTGCTTGCCCCGGCAGCCGTTTCAATTCCAAGTTGCAGACGATAACTCGGTGTTTACCATTTTTTTCTAACCGACTTTTCCAGTTAGGTTTCGTCCCAGAGCGTGTAACCGCAGACGTTTTCCTGTGGTTGTCGTGCAAAGTGCTTTTTTTTTTTTTCGGAAACCCCAAATCCCCGAGGGTATTCTATAATCGTTTGAGACATCCGAAACTACGGTTTACTTGATGTTTGGTTACCAGTTTTCCCAGTAAATGTTATGTAATATAAATAATCACATGAACAAAATTGAGTATAAACATGCGCACTGCTCTGAGGTAAACAATGAGACGTTCGTGAAAAAAAGTGGTCACTTAAACTTGGAAATAAAATTATGTGTCAGGACTGTAACGTATATTTTACAATCCATATCAACTCCAACATCACTTTATAATGCTTCCAAAACTGTTACGATACAATGAACTTAGTAGAAATTTGCATCTTATAAAAATAATTTCAATTAAAATAAATTGAATTTCGGTTAAAAAGGACATTTAAATAAATTTAGGCCCTAATCCTGCGTAAGTTTACAAAGTAAACAATCACAATAATGCCAAAAAATTCCTGCAACCAATGTAAGTACGTTAGGTGAGTGACCAGTGCGTTGTACTACTGGAGTTGAGTTGAATTGAAAGATTTGGGTGGCTCTTGACAACGAGGTCTTGAGAGCCGATGAGGGTAAAATGAGGTGAGGATGGAGCAGAACCGGAATGCAAGGGCTGGGAAAATGGGATCTTCGAGAAAGCCCACCGTCCAGCAGCATATTCCAGCACGATTCCCACTTACGAAAATCCGGGAGATGCCCGGCCGGTGACTGAACCCGGTTCGCATTGGTGGGAGGCGAGCAGGCTAACCGCTTAGCCATTTGGGCCCCTGTACTACTGGAGCATTTATTACCGTAAAAATATCGGGTTGGGAATAATATTTTTTCTTTCACTACTTTTATGGGCAGTGCAGAATAATGTAAATAAAGCGACTTTCCCTAGCTCACTTCTAAAATACAAATTTTTAGTAAATAATATCTGATAGTTTCGCTGTAAATTTTGTGTAATGGCAACATGTTTTCGAAACACACGCGTTGTATTAGGCAACTCCTGCTATAAGTAAATGTACAAATATTTCTGGGTAGTATTTTTTTGTACTTCACTGCAAAAGTTGCGCAACGTGCGACTCCTCGACGATTTAATAATAGTTAAAAGTTGTTTCTTGAATTTTTATTTTCTTATGGTATTGAGTACCCGTGAACAGCGTCCAGGACTTAGTATTACATTACGTTTTTGAGGAATTGGGAAGGAATCGGCAAGGGCCTGTTTTGCGAAACTATCCCAGCATTCTCCTAGCCATTCCAGACCAATATTCATTTACGATTTCAGTTGTTGCAAGCAAAACATTTTGTTTTGCTTGCTGTACTTAAGTCGGCACTACACGTGTTTCGTTGTCACAGTCAATTATATGTAGACTTTATGTTCGGCTACAGTTATATGAACCTATTAAGACGTAGACCAGTAAGAAGGTTTGAGAATCATTTACCCAAGGGTAAGATCATTGATCGTTGAACTTCGCAGTCTGCAGCACAGACATAAAAATTGCCGACGCATGCGTAATGTACTCAGTTATGTACACCGGGTCTGAATGTGCTGTAGTGATTTCAGAAAATACTGTAAAACCGAAATCAGGATGGTCGGACAAGGAATTGACCCCAGGACCTCCCGAATGCGAGACGAGAGGTTTGCCACTGGCGCTACCTCGTTCGGTTTTCACGACGTTTTTGAAAGTTCTGCTGAATAATTTATTCCGTCCGTCCATTATTTTTTCTCCCACCGCATCTAAAAGTTAATTCTGCCGTAGAGCCTTTTTTTAATAGTGTTTTGCTTTTTTTAACAAAGCGAAATTGTTAGGAACATAATTAGAATATGGGAATGCTTTATTTCTCACGTTTATATACCTATACGTATTAGCGTATACATCCGAAACGCGGCGTGTGTTGTTAACAGGTATGGATTGTAAGCATGTAGAGCTGCAAAATCAAGCGTATATGCATTTATGTTTGGTGCTATACGCAACAAAGAATCAGTAGCCGGTGTTTTGGGCGTTTCCTTTTGAGATATTCGATTTGTTTTCGATAGTCCATTCATGGTTACTTCCAACATTTCTGAAGCCCTGCTCAAGTTCTACTGTCAAGCTATTCCTCCAAGTTAAGTTTAATCTAACCAAAATAAGATACTTTGAAGTTAGCAAAAGTATGAAAAGCTTGCGACACATGACATATATTTAGGAAAAAAAATTATAAACGATTGCAACTCTTGCACTTTTAATTGATTTTGGGACTGGACGGATTAACACCAATTAAAGTACTCCAGCCCCTGCGTTTTCTTGAACAATTAAATTATTACAATCGGTGATTTTTTTTTTTCAAAGGTTGGTTGCCATCTATACACTTAAAGCATTGCGGCTGCTTGTGAACTTTTGCAAGGTAAGGTGGTATATATATATATATATATATATATATTCTTATAGTTAACATGGTATAATTTATTCTGGTTCTTTTTCGTACATTGTTGTTTCTTATTTTAAAAGTCAGCCTCGAGAAAGTAGATCTGTAAATGACTTAATTTAATAGCTTGCTCGTGAATGGTCGCAATACGTTCAGTTTGACCCGGCTCCTCGATAGGTGCCGGTTCCCGCTGCGCGCACCGAGTGTGTACAGCCATGAGCAAGCAGCACTGTACCATGCAACAGTTATCTAGCCCAGCGGTTCCCGAACTTGTTCTGTTACGACATCCACAATAAGATTCTGAATCTCTGCGGAACGCTGACTCAAGTTCTGATTTTTAACAAGAATTTTTAACCCCCAACGTTCTTCATTCTTGCACCTATGCAGAATACATGAGTGACTTACAGAATAAAAAAGTCTTGAAATCAGCCAATTTACATGACAAAATTGTTTTATTTCAATAAAAAAAATACTGTCCTTATGTCTAGATTAACATTTTAACACTACCAGAAACTTTTATTTTGGTCCAGGGCTACCGCCATTTTTGCAGTGAGAGGCAAAATTCCTTGATGAGGACGTGTTCTAATATGAGTGTAATTGTTGTAGATTTTGGAAAGTTGGCTCACAGTATCCATGATTCTAAATGATTATTTGTATATTTCTTATTGATCTTCATTATTGTTGGGCGGTTTTGCGGAACCCTTATAAGTGTTTTTCGCGAAAAGATTCACGCGATGGCTAGACTCCAATATCCGGTGGCACACGTGCAGTTTGCCTTTGGTTATTGGCCACGTGTGTCTGTCGGAAGACAGTTCCTTACCTGACTGGACCAATCTGAACTAGGCAACTCCGACACTGAGTGTCCGTGATTGGCGGGTAGACAAATGCAATGCGCCATCATAGTTAAAATCATCCAATCACGGAAGTGGATCTCAGATCTAGTGTTTTGGAGTACAAGTAGTCCTGAAATCTTTTCGCGAATAACAGGTGGCCCCACTTATAAGGTTTAGACGGAACCCCTAAGGTTCCGCGGAACGCAGTTTGGGACTCGTTGCTCTAGCCACAAATGACGCATTGCACG
Source organism: Clitarchus hookeri (assembly GCA_002778355.1). Taxonomy (NCBI): domain Eukaryota; kingdom Metazoa; phylum Arthropoda; class Insecta; order Phasmatodea; family Phasmatidae; genus Clitarchus; species Clitarchus hookeri. Next base: position 25,798 of record NQII01005915.1, read on the forward strand.
ATCGTGTGAGGCACGCACCGTTGTATAGGCTGTTCACGGTAAAGTTAGCACTTTTGAAAGTTCTCACATTTGGAAGAATAGTAAAAAAATATACTTTATTTTAGCCTTGGACGTCAACTTCCGAGTGCGGTAGAATATACACACTGTGCTTATTATTACGTGGCGATAGTTATTTAAAAAGGTAGGTGAAATGATGAAAACAATGGCTGAAAGGAAAAAGTAACTAGGGCTTAAAAAGTGCTCACTTTACAGTGAACAGCATATACACGACTGCACGAGTCCCAGAACTCAGCTGAAACAAAGATCCCGATAGGAACTCACACGCCCCTTTACCGGGAAGATAAAAAAAATGAATCCAACCTCGTGTAAAACAACTCTACCTTTCTCCCAGAACGTGAGTCTTTCCCCCTATCTCTCCTCTCCCCTCTTAGAAACCTTTTTAAACCAACCAACTCTTGCCACCCCTTCCATGATCGTGATAAACCTTTCCCTCCATCCCCCTCCCCCTTTTTACCTACCACAACAGCCAATCAAATTAAAGTTATCTCTTATGAAGCAGATCGTGACTGAAAAGTTGAATCTCCTGATTGGTCGGCCCTCTTCCTCGTGCTTCATATTCTCTCCAGAAATTATAGACCTCCGGTATTGTTAACATTTTGGTCGGCTGTCGGTGCTACAAGGGCACACGTGACCTGGCCGTTCTTTGCATGGATTACATTCCCGCTTTAAGAACGAGTGCCTCGGGATATGAAGCATACGTCTCAGCGTGCTGGTGGGTTGCTAGGTTTTGCCAAAATAAATGTAAATTCCGATATGTATACATTCACACACAAATGAGTATTCTTGCAAAAACGTATTCGATATCTTGAAAGTCTTTGCTGAAAAATTCGGGGAGGTTGTAAAGTGGCGAAAACGATAAAGTTTCGTGCCCAATCGTGGGCATAAACCAATTTATGAATATCTAGATCGAAGTGATTTGCTACCTACTTGCAATATAGAGATCTATATATACCTTAATTGAGTGTCGTAAATAAATACATGGATTTATAAAAATTTCAAATTATTATGTGTGCGTTGCTAATTAAATCAAAGGATCCTGCAAATAACCAAATCGTTGACACGCTCTCACGTCAAGGTTTTTTTTTTTGGTCGACTTACGGGCAAGTCTGCACGAAAACATTACATTTTTTGTTTAATGGGACTAAAAATATCACAATATTCAACCCACAAAAGCGTTTGATTTTTTTCCTCTCTAAATTAGTAGAGGCTTGCAAAATTTGCAGTGTTGTTTAGTCCCATGGACTTATTACCCTATATACCCTATAAACACAGGAGCAAAATTCGTGATTTCGGAGTCTGCTGGCCTTCTTATAGACTCATTAACCTGCGTGACCGCATCACAAGACATCGTTCTCTCTACCGTTGCATTTTTGTTATTGGCTATAAGAGTCTTATGGGCCTGCCACACATATTGTGAGCCAACGGTTTAAGTCAAGCGAGAGTACAGTGTTTTGTAGTTTAGTGTGCTGCCTGAAAAAAAAAAAAAAGGTCGCTGGTCCCTATAAATTTGTATTTTTAACTTAAAATCCACTTTCATATCTACATGAATCCTGAAAATGACACTACTTCCGGTGTCAATTTTTTCAAAAAATCATTTCGTGCAAATGACAGAATCACATATGGTTCAATTTATTTTTTAATCCTTTATATGTTTGCGAAAATGTATTAATGGGATCATATGTCCTATTATTAAATGCATCAATCGTGACAGTTTTCAAGGATTTGCAATTTAACACTTTGAGGGCGGTACAGATTTACTGAGAAATAAGACTTGCTACGCCCATTACTAACCGACTGTCTACCAATATAATGCCGAGATGAAAAAGCCTAAATCAAATTTGCTATCTTACGTAGAATAACATACAATCCATATTTACTCACTCTAAGAAATTATCTGCAAATTTACCACATCAGTGCATATGTCTAGTGGGGAAGCTCATATGGTAAGGTTATTTCCCATACATGCATGGTAGTGTTCCTACATTTGCTCAGGAAACAGTCAAATACGTAGGGAAGTTCCCAACTTTGTATAGTAGCAACGCTAAACATTCCTATATCTGCAGTTAGATGTGTGGTAATATTTCCGTACTATGTATAGGTTAAAAACTTCCATTACAGTTTAGGAAGTTGACCAAAAAAAATTTTCACACTGATGTTAAAAACATTTTTCCTTCTAGAAACATTTTGCTCGTAAAAATTTATCCAGAAGTGTCCGTTAACTCTCCGTTAAATTACGGACCCAACGATTTATCTGTTTTTTGTCATTGCGGATTTCGTTTACAAATATTTACTGTACGTTTCCGTAAAAAAAATTTGGAAAGATAAGGAAAATTTCAACAGTGTTGTTCATTTAAGTATTTACACTCTTGAGTGTTGTCGATGTAACATTGCGTTGCAGAGAATCTTATGAGAACTGCTGGCGAAGTAATGTTCTGACGCCCGTGTCTTCAGATAATGTGGATGCTGTCACATTACGCTAACTCCAAACTACTCAGTTTAATTCAGGCGACGTAATATTACGTCTCTCAAAGTGCTAAATTAACACCCGTGCTCAAAGTTGCTAGTGAGATGACCCTCCCACCCCCCTCAAACTGCCCCTCGGACACCGCGATGATAAGCTGTTACTGCTATTCCTACACTACTGGGCACGGTGCAGAAAGCAAATAACATGACAATACGTTCGATGCGGCAACACGCACTTGTTTATTCACTCTCAATACACTTTATTTGCTACAACACACCTTTTTTAGCCGCAAAAAGTATATCGTTAAAAATGAACCGTTGCGAAGTAGGCTTGCCACTAACGAAATTGTTTGATATGTATGTATATATATATATATATATATATATATATAAATTGTAACGAAAACCATGCATTGTGGTTACAATTACTCAGCAGTATCCGTTGCGATAAATCCAGTTTCTGTATTTTGAAGGTTAAACCATTATGTCGTCGGTCTAAGGAATTTTTTATTTGGTATCGTAGCGTTTTGAAAGTTTTGTCAGGTACCAATAGAAACTGTAATGAACGAAATAAAAGTTTTGATATAATTTATCGCTTGTCTTTGGTATACAGTAACATTTCTTTACTGTAAACAAAACAAGCTTAAATAATTTTTTTTCTTTGCGATAACAAATTACTATTACTACCACAAAAGCAAAATTTATAAAGAACAAATTTAATAACTACAAACATAAATTCCTTTTACATTCCCTTTGCATGGAAGCATGACTTTGTTAGTGTAAAGAAAAAGCGTCAAACAAATAGTTTTATTTACTATACACAAATATTTCATTGTAGTTTTTTTTACAGTGTTGATGCTCTGCGAACGTCTCCTTTTACTTAGTGGAAGATTTCCTTCGGCCGGCGGGGCGTCTAGAAAGTTCGTCTTTGAGAGATAGTTAGTTGAATGTTGGCCTCTTGCTGCCTTGCTGAAACACCAAGCCTTTTTCATGGAGGATGAGGAACCTATTTCGCGATACGCGCTGAAGAAGGTCGTTTATGTGACCGGTAATTCAGCTGCAACGGTGGAACCAAACCGCTAACGGAACTTCCTTTCCGATTATGAGAGTAGGACCGTGACTTACGAAAAATTAATTCGAAGATAGATTAGACTTTGAGTGAGTGAGTGAGTGAAGAGATTTGGACGGCTCATAACAGTGAGGCCTAGAAAGGCGATGAGAGTGAAGTGAGGTGAGTATGGAGTAGCGCCGGAATGAAAGGGCGGGGGGGAAACAGGAGATCCCCGAGAAAACCCGCCGACCAGCGGCATCGTCCGGCACGTTTCCCACTGCGAAAATCCGGAGTGAACCGTTTGGGGATTGAACCCCGTTTGCCTTGGTGGGAGGCAAGCAGTGTAACCGCTCAGATACCGTGCGCCTTCTCTTCCCCCATTAGATTTTAAGCACGTGTGAACCACGAGTGTTACTTTTATGACTGTATCGCTGTTGCTCTTACTCACCCCTCGACGACTCTGAGCCTGAATTTACGATATCATATGTAAATTAATTTAAATAATAAAATGTCTCTCGTCATAGCAGAAGCCAATTAATAAAAGCTTGTGCCCTGAGTGTGTGTAGGAATAAGGGTTCTATTAAATTTAAAAACTGAATTTCAGGACGTGTTCCAATACGTTTTGATTTTCTTTTATTGCAATTTGTATGCTATTTAGCGTTTTGTATGGTCTTAGTCGAAACACCACGACATTCAACTATCTAACATGCCATGCTACAATTATTTTGTTGTTTCATGATCCCAAAATTAGAACTTCATGAAGTTTTAAAATAAAGATGAATTTTTTCCAAAAGTTACTTTTAGGGCCGTTTTAAATTCCAAATCACTAAAATAAAAGAAGTTGTAAAATTGTTACTAAACAAAAATTGTGCCATGAGAAAATACTTATTTCAAGAATATTTCAGCAACTAGCCCTGTGAAATAATTATTGCGAGTATGATAGTCTCCATATTAGTTTATTTGAAAACCGCACTCTTGTATGTTTAAACGCTCCAGACAAGAAAAACAAATATAGCGGTGATTTGGTATTTTGAATTTTTTTAATTTGTAATCTTTGGAGTTGACAAAACGCAAATTACAAAACTACGTCATAGATTTTGTCGAAATAATGCGGGCACGCGACCATTTTTTTTTTTTTTAACAAAATGCGTCAAGTGAAACACGGCCTAAAAATGTGAATTTGTCAGGGAAGCCGTATTTAAAAACGTTAAATTAAACAGTTATCAAAGTGAAAATGTTCGCATAATTTCAGCTCTGTAAATGGTTCCAAATATAATTAAATCCTAACTTCAAAGACACATTACGTAGGTCGATCGAGAGAGTTTTTTTTTTTTAGAAATGTACATATGTAGACATTTTCTATAATAAACAAAAGCAAAGGAAATTATTTTCACCAGCTACAAATTTGGACACCACATTTTATTGAGGCGCTATTTTTAGAGGTGTGGATTTTGCGAAAATACCAGAGTTCTTGTTATGTTTCATCTTTGTGTGTCCATGTCGTCATTGGTTGTCGCTTGTGTGGCACACTGTTTCCATTAAAAAATTATCCTGCTTCAATGAATAACATCAGTGTCCCCCCTTGCAAAGAACTGCGCTATATAAACTTATTAGGGGCTGGGACGTGTTGCTGTTTCAACGACCTGTAGGCTAGACTCCATTCTCCAATGTATTTTCGATTCTCAAATATTTTGCTAATTTCTAGGTACATGAAAATTTAGCGAGCTCAACGGCCAGTAGGCTAGATTCAACTGTGCTACGTATTTTCCAGCATGCACAATTTTTTCTTTGTTCTTGCTCCAGTTTTACCTCATACCAGGTGGCACTGAATTCGGTCCTCGTTTACTTACAGGTCTGTTTTTGGTTCACAGTTCACCCGGGAGTATCTAATAAACCGTGATGCAATAGCAAACGTAACAGAAATGTACAAGTGTTTGAATTATAGCTTGTCATAAAATTAATTAATGAAATTTCCCGGTCCTTACTCATTGCTTGTTGCCCCAGTGAGTAATCACTTCTACCTCAGACCAGGTGGCACGGAATTTAGTCTTTGTTTCCTTGTTGATCTGTTATTGGCTCAGAGTTCACCTGGGCGTGTCTAAAAATGCGCGTGTGTTTGAAGACTTGCTAATACTGATACTTATTTGCACAAATTCTCCTGTTCCTTTAAATAATGCATTAACAAATCGTTCTTATGAGTAACACGCTACTGTACTACTGTATATATCTTCTCAATAAATTCGAGCAAAACATTTTATTTATAATTAAAATAATTTTTCCGCCAATATTACCGTAAAAATAGAATAATGTTGAATCCCTTAACGTTCACATTAATTTTTTTCTTTTCATTTGTTGCAGATAAAATACTTCTTGCCATCGCTAGTTTTGAAAATATCCCTTAGCAACTTGTACAATGGAAACTGAGGAGAGTTTCATTTGGTCCACTGCAAAAACATGCGTTACGTAAACGAATATATTTGAGTTAATACGTCAAAAGGTTAATTAAACGGATATATTTTATAAACGGTAATATTTTCTTGATATTTGATTGCACAATTACTTAAGTAACCGTTAACAAAATTTAACAATTTATTCACAGATGAATTCATAATTAATTTAATGTAACGAATTAATGTTATTAATGGAAATTTAATAATTTCGATGCATTGCTTGCATGCATCTTGGGCTCAATGAACAGTGGTATGTCGTGCTTGAAATTATTTCCGATTGATCTTTCAGAAAGTAAGAAATTACATAAATTCTCAAATGCAAACGGCGAATCCTATGTCCATAAAACTTGCTTCATTAGAGCGTGTTTGCATTTTGGGAACAGTTCGCTTGATAAACCAGGTTATTTGTGAAACCAGGTGTTTATCATGGACACCGTGACAGAGAGACGAACTAATTTACTCGTTAAAGTTCAAAGCTGGCAGTTGAAAGCCAGCGGGATGGCCGTTTAACAAGACGCACAGCTCCACGGAGAAAAATCTTTACTTTTATCTGACTGAAATTAACCGCCGGGGATCTCGGCGCGATTAACTTATTGCGGGGTACCCGGGAGACTCGTAAACTGCTTCGTCCGTAGGGGCGGCGCCCGCATGCGACAAACATGCGAACATCGCCCCCACGTCCACGAATTCTTCAAGATTACCGCCTTGTGCACGGACCGCAGTATTACCACTGCGCACGGGCGCCGGACTCTGCTCGTTTCGCGTCCCTCGCTGAGTAATAAATAAAACTTCAATTAGAGCGGCGGACGTACCGACTTTGAGTCATATATTTTAATGAATGATCCAGAACGCCACCCGTTCTTATTCCTCCCCTCTTGGTACTCCCCGGAGGTAAAATTGCTCTTCCTTTAATAAAAAACTACGCTAAGTTGTGCCGGCCGGTCTTTAGAAGCTGGGGATGTTTTTTTTTATTTCTCGAACTCCCTCCCCCTCACCATTGGCCCCCTCCCCTCGCCTAACAACTGTCGCAGCCGCCATTCTTGTGTCCCGACTCCGGGGTCCCTCATTATCGGAAGACCACTTAATTTTAATGAGCCGACTACGGAACAAGTTCGAGTCCACTTCAGCTACCCACACCTGCCTATGTCTTCGCCCCCTCTTTCCCCTCCAAACCTGGGCGACCCTCACGTGCGTAAAGCCCCTGTCACACTGTCAAACCGTTTCCGATAAGTTTGGTCAAATGAAGTTGGAAGATTGGGACGTCACCGAAACGTCAATAACGCGGTCATTTGCGTATGAGGAAAATTGATTCCTGTAGATCCCAATTAACCCTTTCAAGCTCATTGTAGACAATCGTCAACGCGTTGCACAGGAAGCGTATATTTGATGGCTACTGTACTCTTCGAGGCTGAATGCCCAATGATCTTTCCTGTGGGTAACTGGTTCATAAACCATGAGACTGCGCTACATTATGACTGGTTCATATCATCGATAACCAATAACAATGACTACATCGTATTGGTTATGATAACGAAACAAGTTCTTTGCCAAGTTAAGTACAGCATGCATCAAAAATTCTCTTATTTACAACAGTATAAATTATAGATTAATGTGGGAATGTAAAGTTTAAAACTGTGCCGGTTCTAGAAATTTCTTGGACGTTCGACGAGTTCAGTCAATCAAAATCTTGCACTTCAGGGGCCGCGGTTAGCGCATTGGATATAGCGTCCACCTGTTAGTAAGGCGAACCGGGTTCGATCTCCGGCAGGGATGTTCCCGGATTTTCGCTTGTGGTCAACGAATTTTCTCGGGGAGCTTCCGTTTCCCCCTGCCCTCGCATTCCGGTGCTGTTTCACCATCATAAGCTCTGAAGATGCCGTTGTCAAGAGCAGTCCAAACCTCTCCAATCCCGTCTTGCACATAAAAAACGGTTGTTTCCAACCCGAGTAGATTTCAAAGTGTCGATCAATAATTAGAAACGAAATAAGATTATGGAGGTAATTAATTTATGTAATATCTATCAGGACATACTTGGAAGTGCACACTGAATTAAAACAGTAAAATATCAAAGGTGATTATTTTAATGTCACGAGTAGTCCAAAAGTGAAATGGAATCACATAGTTCTTAATATTCCTTCCGGCGTAGTAGACTGCACGATAACACATCATCATCCAGCTTTAAAAATTATGTTTGAATAAAAATATTTGCTAGTGCGACTGACATACTTTCTAACACATGCGAGATTATTTTTTAAAATTTGTTTGATTGCAAAATGTGATGATTAAGACGATCTCTTTTTCGCAAAAAAAAATTGTGCGCAGGATAGACATCAACATTTTACGTGCACACAAGCAGGTATCCTTTGGCTATTGGCCGGGTGTCTGCGTGAGGAAACATTCTCTATTTGACTGGACCTATCAGAGTTAAGTCACTCCGACACTGAACTTCCGTGATTGGCTGGCAGAAAACTCAGACGCGTGAGAGTTAAAATCATCCAACCACGAAATTGTTTCTGAACCAACGTGTTTTCCAGTACGAACTAGCCGTGGAATCTTTTCGCAAAAAAAAGATGGATCTACCTATCGACTAGACTCCACAGTTCTCTGTATCATTGAGTAGAGTTGTAGAGATGTGGGTGGCTCTTAACATCGAGGTCTTGAAAGCCGATGAGGGTGAAGTGAGGTGAGTATGGAGCAGTGCCAGGATGAAGGGGATGGGGAAGTGGGAGATCGCCGAGAAAATCCGCCAACCAGCAGCATCGTTCAGAGTGATTCCCACTTGACAAAATCTGGGAGTGACCCGGCCGGGGATCTAACCTGGTTCGCCTTGGTGGGAAGCGTGCAATCTATCCGCTCAGCCGCCATGGCCCCTAAGTGGCTGCGGTGATGTGTTTGAAGGAGACATTTCTACAGGTGTGATAGAGGTAGTAAGGATTTAACGTCGGTAGTCGTTTCTTCGCGTGTCCCTCGCCCACGTCCGTTTATCGCGTTGCTCGCTGCGCCCGGTCGTTCATCGGTGGACTCTGTCTCTCTCTCTCTCTCTCTTGCCCAGGCACCTGTCACGTGATGGTAAACACCGATCTCCCACGCGGCACCGATTTGAATAATTATTGGCTGTGTTGTCACCGGCGATCTCCTCAGGGGCCGGCGCAGTCGCTCGGACTAGACCTCCACTTAGCTCGTCGGCCAGCCCGGGGCGGTAGGAGGTGTCCAGACTATAGCCGTCGACGACGAGGGGGCAATCCAAGTGCGCTGCGCCTGGTAGTTACGAGCGAATTCCGGATAAACCTGTCATTGCAAAACTGCTCCTTCCCTTCCTGCAATCATCTTTCTTAACACTCCGAGGACTACTCCTCTAACTTAACTCGAGCAACGCTACCTCAAAGTTTTTTTTTTGTCCTTGAAACAAACCTCACTCGGAAAAATTCCATAGGTTCTTCACTGTTAAATGAGAACTTTTAAAATAAGCCATTGAAAAATGTCACTTCCCCTACTTTGCATATGTTTAACGGGCACGTTGACTGGCATGCGCTCAGTAAAGTTGGTAATGATGGAAATAAAGTAGTCTATTGTTTCAACGTTTAAATAAAGATGTTAGATAAACATTTGTGATTACTGTAATTTAATTCTTTTGGTTTATTTTTTCTAATGAATTTAAGTGTGAGAATTAGCAATTCGTCAAATGTTTACTTTTCTAATATTTTCGCAGTTTCACGTGACCGGCGCATGAACAAAGTGATTAGACTAACAGCAAAGTTAATTTTAAATATGGCGGAAGGATACGTAGTGCGCATACAAGTAGATTTTAAGCAGGATTTTCAAAAATTATCAGTTTACCGTGAACAGACTAAGTGTTTTTCTGGAGTTTAAGGGCGGTCAGATTTCAAAAATGGCATTATATATTTTTTAGTTATATGTGTTATTACATCAAATAGTTGTCTGATGAAAGTAAAAAAAAACTAAAAATATTTAATTACAAAAATTAATACGGAAGATGTGGGAATTTGGTTATACTGTTTTCAAAAGTGTGAGTAATTAGCATGGCTGGGTAAAGTTCATATTAACTGTTGAAGTCAATAGCATAAAGCCAAGAAATTTCATCTAAATTCTTGACGTGGTTCAACCACAATTTTTTTAAGTTTCACAAAACATTTAATTAAAAATAGCTTGAAGTTAAACAATAATTGCAGGCCGTAATGCCACTTGAATTGAAATCTCTTCGTGATGTTCCTATCCCTTCAAGAAACCCTTCATCTCAAATTAAAAAAAATGCTCATATAAATTTTAAAATTTGTTTGGCATAATATCTTAAGTTAAAATCCTTATAATTAAAAAAAAATGGAGAGTAGACAAATATTATTTTTGATCTGATTTGGCATTTTCATTCAATTTTAACTGGTATTATATCACAAAACCGCAATGTATCTTGGAAACGCAGAAGAAAAATTTAGTTTCTTGAACGGCCTTAACAGGATCTTACAAGTAAACTGTCCAGTAACAATAATTTTGCTCACTAAAATGTTATTTTTCCTGTAAACACCCAATGCATCGAAGTAGTGACGTTAACGTGTCATTCTTCTAGTATAAATCAAGGGAGGACTACTCTTCTGATTTTTTCCCTTCAGTATTTCGTAACTGAACGTCTGTTATTCGTGGTAAGCACCGTAAAAGCATAGCAATCAACACTTAAAAGGATAAGCCTAGACAACGGTTGTGTGACAGATTTCGTTGTCTTTGAAGATAAACATAGCAAGGTGATGCTCCCGTTCATTAAGCAATTTTTATGCTAACCTAATATTAACACTGTAACACATCAGTTGTAATTTTTGCGAGAAAAAAAAAAGTTTTATTTGTTTATAGAATTGAGCACAATGGACTGTGCATTGTGTTGCATACGACAAGTCACTTTAATCGGGATATACTAAGTTCGCCAATTCATGGGCCAGCAGCCAGCCCGTAATGAAATTTGCTAATGTGGTAAATACGTTTCGTGTAGTTGGTAAGTGGAAATACGCGGACCAATAGAGTTGGTGTTCCTGTAGTGGAGTACATAGACTACTCGCTTCTGACCTGTTGTAAATGCTACCAACTGGACAACTCTTGATCTAGTAATAAACACGAAGAAATAATCTGACTGAAGCACGTGCAACGAAAATTAAAATAGACCAATTAACAGGGCAGCAGTCAATGAATCAACCAATGAGTCCCTAGTACGTGCAGGCAGCTGCGAATTAAATTCGCAAAACCCATGTACCACTACAGATGTGTGAACGAAGGAAACTCCCTGGTACAGTGCGGGACAAGTAACTGCATTTCCCACAACTTCTCCCCGGCCGCACCTGATTTTCGTTGTTTTATGTTTAGAGTGTGCCTCATTTTCCAGGCACAGAATGCACTGACATGTCGACAGTAATGGGATAGTGGTATGAAAAGGTAACAGTCGGTGCTGCCACCGTAATGTTGTCCTGCAAGTGCCCATACCTGCATCCGCTGTGCTCTGACATCGCGTGAGTGAGTGAGTGCTGGTCGTGGCATTGCGTTGCAAACCGCCATGGACTTCACTTGCCCCTGCAATGATATTCCAGCAGATTAATGCACCATGTAATCGGCCTAAAGTGTTCATTATTGGACTCTTGGGGAGTTTCATCGAACGCTGTGGCCTCCTCGTTTGCCCGATGTGATCCACATCGATCATTTGTGGGACGTGGTTAGGAAGTCCTTTCGCCACCAAAATCCTGCACCTAGAAATAGCAGGAAGCTGTGGGTGGCTATCCAGACGCCTTGAGTAAACATCTCTCCACAGGTGCTTCGTGCACTTGTGTATTCGTTGCCACGACGAGTTGCTGCACTTCGCCGAGCTAGAGAAGGGCCTAGACAGTACTTGACCACTATCCCACGTCTTTCGATATGTCAGTGTAGGTTGGCGTACATAAGTCAAATGGCGTAGTGGCTCAGTTGATGAGGGCGTCTCCCTTCTTCGCGAATGGCTGCGCGATGCTCTCCTGGCAAAGAGCCTACCGTGTCCGATTGGCTAACCGCGTTGCTGCGAAACGTTCCCTATTGGCTGGCCTGCCGGTTGACGAAGTTGTCAGGTGCTGATTTGTGAAAGGCGTTCCCTCGTGTTGCTGGCCAGTGACGCCATTTTGCTGGCATGTGCTAAGTATAAGTTGATGTTCTTTTTCTGTCAAGAACAACTTCCGTTTTTTTTTTTTTTTAAGTTTCCTTCTCTCGGCGCCTGGAACGCGGTGACCCACGACGGGGCACGAGCACGACGACCGAGTACCCAGAGAGACCCTCACCCCGTGGCCCGGGACCCACTTATTTCCACAAGGATGCCTTG
>NQII01005915.1:44123-55179 GCA_002778355.1 Clitarchus hookeri
GGGGGGGGGGGGTATCCGAGAAAATCCGCCGACCAGCGGAATCGAACCCGGTTCACCTTAGTGGGAGGAGAGTAGTCTAACCACTACACCACCGCGGCCCTAGTAAAATAGTACTACTGACTGAAATCACTTATCCGGATTTTGGATGCCTATTACACTTTCACGTTGCGTGTTCATATCTGCAAGTATATTTTCATTATTAGATTTTGACATGTGCAAGGATCCATTTCCCCAGAGACGTGGATTAATGAGAATTCTGTCACTTCAACAGTCAGCTCCTGTGATGCGCCAGTAAATAACTACACGTCTTGGGGAAACAAAAAAAAAAACAGTTAATTGAAGGAGCAAAAAAAAATTATACGTTGCCAAAAATTTTTTTTGGAAAAATAATTACGTTTTTATTATCGGCTATCTTTAAAATTATTTTTCCAAAATAATTTTTATTCGATTTTTTGAAAAGAACATTTAATGAATTCGCTGATCATGTTGGTAAAACTATCGTGTGGGTGCCATGTCACGTTACTGCACAAACTTAACAAAATCCGTGCGTTTCATGTCTCGGTAATTTTGTAAATTATTTCGCTACGATATCATGAAATACGAGCAAAATTATTTTCTTATACTAATTTCAATGGGTCGCGTATTTCGAAACTCACCAGTTGTTTTCATGTAAATATCGTCTCAATAGTCACTTTGTGGAAATACTTATTTTTACAAACATTACTTCTAATAACATTTCGTTCATGTTGTTTGGAAGGATTGAAGGTTCTGACAATGTCTGGTTCAAGATTCTTCAAAAAGAAAAAAAGCATTAAAAATTAACCACACGTATCCTTTTTCCTGTTTTTAAAGCAAGCTACGATGCTTTGCTACTGTACAAAGTTATCCAAAATACAAACCATAAACTAAACAAAAAACCGTGAATCACAATAGAAATATTCAAGCAACAGATATTGTAACTGGACTGCCACTTAACAAAAATGTCCACTAACGTGAGCACGTTAGCCGAACAATGAAGTTTAGACCTCAGCTACGTGTAAGGTAAGGGAGCTCTCAACCTATGTCGCAGATGTTTGCTGCATATATGAATGCGGACATATGTTATTCAAGCTCTTACTGCATAATGTTAGCTGAGAAATTTTTCTATTTGTAGAACCATGTAAATATTTCAGCTGTGGAGTTGCAAGAAAATATTTGTCAACTAGTTTCCAGGGAATTGATGTAAGAAGCACAGAAAAACCTTACTGTGTAGTGTCCGCACTGTTATGTCTAACACAGTTTCGGTGTTAGTTCCTTAATAATCAGTGCCCAGTATCTAAGTAACTAAGAAATTTAAAAAAAAATCTGTTGTAAAACTTTTTAAACTCTTACTCTTTCGTAAAGAAAAGAAATGTTTACGAAATATTTTTGTAGCAAGGAAACTGCGTTCTATATTTCTACCATCGATATGCGCCACACCACAGGTTTATTTTCCAAACAGAATTCCTAGATCACAAATCATTAATGTTTTTGTAAATTATTAGTTTCGTTGCTGCTCTATACATTTTCAGCCTCAGATGTTTCACAAGGTCTCAGCTATATCTACTTTTTTTTGTTAGAATTGCACATCTACGTTCAACATTCCGTTTCCGCGCATCCAGTTACCCAGGCTGTTTCAGCTTTCAGATTTTTCCACGGGAAAAATTCCCATTACCAGGCACTCCTTGCTTCCTTGACCTCTGCCAACTCTCGTGTCCTTAGCCGTTTACTTGCTTTTTATTATTTTTTAAATCCCCTTACCCTTCTTTTTCTACTGGCCATCCCAACATGTCCCTCCTATACCCCTCTTTACCATCAGTGCATTATTAAACTCCGGCCGGAGAAGTCATTACCAAATTATTTTCTGGTGTAGAGGCTATGCTAATTGGTAGATTTGGTTAACAGAACTGTCGTGTTGCACGATTTTGGCACAACATTAATTCTTTAACGTTATTTGATATTTCGTATTTTTTATGCACTAGAATTAACAAAATTACGAATTAACACTTAAGAGAAAACATTTTCTTGGTATTCACTTTGCCAATACTATTATTGTGGTAAACAATAAATTATTTAATTGCCACCAATAAATTTTATTGCTTGGTGATTATCTTGCAAAATATGTATCTCCACGTACCACATACTGAACAGTTAATCCTTCACAATATTGGTTTAACCTTCGAACTGTATAATCTCACGCTAGTGCGTTTAAACTCATTTTGAAGCAAAAATTATAATTTGTAATGTGACTAATTACGTAGCCAAATAGAGAGTTCATGCGAATTATAAGTCTGCAAACAAGTTATGAATAGAATTTTATTTAAAGTTTTAAGAGCGACGTGCTATAGCAGTGGTTGCCGCGGTTCTAGCTCATTCGAAGTAAAAAAAAAATTCCTCTCTCAGGTCCACCGGTACAGAACATGTCAAATCTTCCAACCGAGGCGTTGAATATTAATAGATTATTCCACTCACGCTCAAACAGATCTTCCTCTTGCTGCACAAAACGTTGAACGTGCGACCCACTAAGAATTACGTGCGTACGACTAAAATCACGGTGACGCAGTACCAAAAAAAAAAATATATATATGCTGGCCGCGAATACTAATTGCAAACTACGTCACTCACGAACGTGTTGAAAACGGGCTGTGATCTTTACTCTTAAAAAACGGCCAGCGAAATGTTGAACATCTGAGACGCTGAACGGGTACCACGCTTACGAAGCTCGGACAAACACTTCACTTCGCCACCGCAGAAGTAAAACGCTACTTTTAATTAAGGTGATATCAAACGTGCATGAGTCTCAAAAAGGCCACACAGGATAGTCGCAGATGAACTGTGGGCATTCTACAAAAAAATATAGGAGAAATAGAAACCACAGATAAACACAGATATGTAGGTCACTAAGGCTCGGGCACCTCTTATGAACGATATATACGCTAACGGCATTAAATAGCCTAACACCGAAGAAAGCCCTGACGCGAACGACATAAATATTCATATTACAGTAATACATCATTGTAAATGTCCTGAGTTGCAAACGGCAGTGAATCAATTATTTAAAAATCTTAGTGATGTAACATTTTTGTCGAATGTAACAGTCGTATCATTTTGGCAATGGCCAAAAGATCAGCATTACGCAATGGAACTCCTTGAATTTATATTATTGTCTATTCACGGTATTTTCATACTTTTTGAATAAAAACTTTCAAAATTCACTACATGTATGACGTGTTGTTTCTTACATATGCCATGTATCACAAAAAGTTTGTACTTGTGTTAAAATAAAGGTATCTTAGTATTGATTAAATTGAACTCTTGCTTATACGTAGGGACAGTGATATTTCGCGAAAAGATTTCGAGACAAGATACAGTCCAAAGCTCTGTAGGGTCGTCCAGTTTCTTTGATTGGCTGAAAAATGTTCTGGCCCGTGTTAACCGTTTGTCCACGAATCACGAAGGTTCAGTGTCGGAGTTACTTAGTCCTGAGTGGCTTGGTCAAAGACGGACACGGCACCAGCAGCCAATGGAGGTATAACAATAGCTGAGGTGTGTATATAGTATTGAAGTCTACTGTGGGCTCCGATTTTTACGTTATCTATAATATATATAACTTCATTTTAATTATTACGTATAAAAACAGGGAGAAAATAGGTGTGTTGGTAATACCTAGTAAGAAATAGTTCTTATGAAGAGTATTATTAAAGTGAGTGCGCACTAATGTGGTGAGCTGCCCCTTTGGTGTAATTTTCTAAACTTTGTTAAGCTTTGTTTGCACGAGGCGGAGGCATAGCCTGAAAGTAGAACTACAGTAGGGCTTCAGAAAAGTTGGAAGTAACCATGAATGAATTGTACAATACTTAAGCTGTCAATATGGTGATGTGATGTTACAAGTGAAATGAACAACACCCCAAGTAACATTTACATAATAAAGAATTAAACAATTTTAATGCGGTCTGAGTTGTGGTGCTTGCCAATGTACCACATCTATGGTGGACATTTGATACTGGGAGACAATTGGTTAGTGGAATAAGCTGACCGGTTCTTAGGCTTCGTCGTACAGTACACAAGCCAGAACGTTTACAGTGAATGTAAGATGCCACTACCATACATTTTACTAGGCCAGTGAGAGTCGTAATTGTCTAAAGAATAACGTTTGTGATTGATCCGCAAATATCTTCGCCGAGTCAAAAACTGGACCATCCAATCACAAAAACATCAAGCACATAGAGTGTTTTCAAGTATATGTTCACTTTTTTTTCTCTTCAATTATCTAGTGTTAGGGGCACTTGTTTTTCACGCAAAGATTCCATGGCTAGTTTTGCCACCAATAACTTCAGCTCACGTCTGCTTTCGTGATCTGTTGACGATGTCACGCGTATCAGATGTCTGTCCGCGAATCACGGAAGACCAGCATTGGAGAAACTCGGTTCCGGCAGAGACACGCGGTCAATTACCAAAATTAGAGTTATTGGTGTGCACGTAGGTATTGAAGTCTTTAGCGGGAAGAAAGGATAGTCCTACGCAATATGTCTGTTGTTAAAGGCTGTTTACGGTAAAGATAGCACTTTTGAAATTAACCTTCTAAAATATTTATTTAAAAGAAAACTATTAGGTAAACATTTGTAAATACATTTTTTTTTTAAGTGCGCATGGTGTAATAACTAGTATATTTGTGAAATATTTACTTTTTCTACTCATTTCACAGTTTTGCTTGACCGACGCTTGAATAAAGGGATCAGGCCCATAGCAAAGATAGTTGTACAGATGGGATGGGGGGGGGGATAATACACAATGTACATAAAAGTAGTTACTAAGCAGCTCTTTCAAAAACGCCTACTTTAGCGTGAACAGCCTCGGCGAAATAGTTAACATACAAATTGTAACTCGGACTGAGTTCGGGTGATAACCAACCTCAAGATGTAATGTGTGTTTGATGCCGCAGCCGACCGCGAAAACAGCGCCACGGGAATGAGAGGGTACCGCCAGCAACACTCCACTCGTGCCCTGAAGCCGGTGGTTACGGCAAGCGGGCTGCTGGCAATTTCACGCACTTTGATTGCGCCGGACCAGGCATCCATTACGCGGTTGCCACTCGCGTCCTTAACGCGCCGCCGACGGGTACGCGAAACAGGTACGGCACCGCCACAGAACAGGTGTTCTATGCAGAGTCGAAATGGCGTGGCGGTTCCTTCAATGTAAGCCAGCTCGATCGCTCGCTGGCCGGGCGAGGCTACGGGAAATGGGCATTTGAGTCTGATTGATCGCACGTTATAGAATATTCCTTTTTGTTCAGACTACCGTATGGCAAGTTAAGTCTCCGAGAGCCGATTGGTGAACGACGACCCGCCATATTGTTGGCCGGTGACGCCATTTTGCTTGCGTGTGTGGCTGTAATTCGCAGCTCGTACCATCCTTTCACCTCTGTATTCTTATGTACTCTGTAGTACGGCCACACAACAGGTAACTATGTAGAAACTAAATAGTATTTTTTTTTTCGTTTTATCTAGCGGTGGTATGTCTTGTATTGTCATTACGAGGTTCTGGGAACAGTTTTTTGTATCTGATTTGGTAAATTTTACTGTGGATGATTTCCTATTGGTAGGGCCAGTGACTTTTCTCGTAAAAATTTGAACACACAGTAGACTTAAATACTATATACACACCTCAGCTATTGTTACACCTCCATTGGCTGCTGGTGCCGTGTCCGTCTTTGACCAAGCCACTCAGTACTAAGTAACTCCGATACTGAACCTTCGTGATTCGTGCGCAAACGTTTAACACGGGCCAGAAAACCTTTTAGCCAATCAAAGAAGCTGGATGACCCTACAGTGCTTTGGACTGTATCATGTCTCGAAATTTTTTCGCGAAATATCACTGCCTCTACCTATTGGTAGGACCACCTATTTTTTTTAGAAATAAATTCCACGACTATAATAGCGCCGCCGTAACTTATGACTTGGGAGCTCTGCCAATGTTGGGACACTTATCCCCAGGAAAGGAAACAATTGGACGATGGCTGTACGGCGGGTGGGAGGGAGTGCCTGCAGATTAGTCTGCCCACCTGCCAACTACCTGTGGTCGGTGCTTTGCAAGTTGTTCTGTCTCTCTCTTTCAATTGGGTAGGCGTTGCTAAGTCCGTTCTTGGGCCGGCACGACTATAGCTGTACTGCAAAACACGTTAGTTCAGAACCTATTTCGTGTTTGAGTGATTTCAAACCTCACGCGTCATTGGTAGAGACCTGAAAAATTCGCGAATTGAATTACCTGCAGGCTTAAATCTACAATATTATGTACACATATTCAAATATCAACTGCGCATTGGTTGTCTGTTGCCACAGTGGAAGGTGACGATTGGACCAGCGTTCTCCAGGAGGTGTCAAACATCGTGTGGACCAAAGGCTAAAGTTATATAAACCAACGTGTTTGGCATTGTAGCTTGTCCCAAAATCAATCCGCGAATTCTTCAGGTCGCTAGACAATGGTGTCTGCCAGCCAATCACCGACGTTCAGTGTCTAGTTACCTTAATTATTATTGGCACAGTCGAGTAGAAAATGCCTTCTCGTACAGACACGCAGCCAATAGCCTAAGGATATTTGCAACTGTACGCGTGTACCAGGTTGAAGTATAGCTAGGGGCCATCTGTTTTCCGCGGAAAGATTTCAGCATAGTTGTGTTCTTAAACACTTTAGTTGAGAACCAATTTCGTGATCGGATCATTTGAGTTGTTACGCGTCTTATCTGTCTGCCTGCGAATCACGGACGGTCAATATCGGAGAAACTAGAATCTGATTGGCTCACTCATGTAACAGACGCTCTTCACAAAACGACAAGCGGCTAGTAGTCAAATGAATACTGCAAGTGTGTACATAGGATATTGACGCCTAGCCTCCATGTAAATCTCTTCGCAAAAAAAAAAAACAGGTGGCACTACCTATTCACCTCGAGCGAAATGGACGCCGGAACAGGCTGAAGATGCCTGATCCATAGAGACCTGAAAAATTCGCGAGTTCAATGACCTGCAGGCTGGACTTTACTGTCGTATATAAAAATATGCCGATATCAGCTGCACTTTGGTTGTCTGCTGTCACAGTGGAAGACGATGATTGGGCCAGCGTTCTACAGGAGGCGTCAAACACCGTGTGGACCAATGACTAAAGTTACATAAAAACACATGTCTTGAATTCTAGCTTGTCCCGAAATGAATGCGCGAATATTCAGGTCTCTATACTGATCCATGGAAGAAGAAGAAGTTTGTCCCTTAAAACTGGTGTAGAGGTGACGTTCCACCACGGAATACCTGATTGTAGAAATGAAACGCCATGCCGGTTCCTTTGATGTAGGCATTCCCATATGCAGACTGACTGCGCGAAGCTCTTGATTGGCTACCGCGTGCTGAGGAAGATTCCCTACTGGCTGGACTTCCAGCTGGCGAGTAAAACACCAGGCGCTGATTAACGAGCGGTGTTCCGCCATATTACCGGCGTGTGCAGCTGGAGTTCGCCGTACAAGCGATTGTTCGCCTCTGTATACTCACCTACTCTATGTTTTCACCATGTTGGTGACAGGAAAGAACACTTTTATGGCTCGTGGGACTAGTGGTTCACTACATAGGCGTCTTTTCCGCTTCTGTATCCTCAAGTATTCTATTGCAAAACCCGACTCGCCGAAGAAATGTTCGTAGCTTACACTGTCGGGATGAGTTGTGCTTCACACCGCCTATCTACTTTCTCAGTGATTTTTAGAATAATTCGTAAACTTTTCTGTAAAAGGTTCCCCTCTCCATTTCGTTTTCCCATGGGAATTAAATGTATGGTCTCATCTTACGATTTCCAGATATTCCGTATTTCATACATGATTTAAAAAATTCTATTAAATTTTGTTTCTCGTTGTAATTGTCTAGAAGTTTTCAGTAATATAGTAAGATGATGAATGCCTGATTTTAGTCATGTAATTCATACAACGCGTTAAATCCTACTTAACATTTACAGTTTTTCTTTCGTTACTGGCCACATGTTTTCGCCATAAGAAATTTGATTACTTGGCTGGCCAAGTAAAATTTATATTGGCTAGCTGGTTTTTTTTAAATAAAAATATAACAGATCTTGCTTTGCGTATGGAATGAACATAAACACATAAACGTTTAACGGCACCCAAGCGCAAGCCGTTTGTTTAATGGGCAAGGGAATCGAGATCCGCTCGATCGCCGAGGGTAAATTCAGGCTAACACGACAGTTGGCAACACGCGAGTCCAAATAGTGCGACTTTCCCAAGCGCCTTTGGTTACCCTACCAACACTCCGAGACCGTAACACTCAGAGCATAGTATATAAAGATAAGGTAGAGACTGGTCTCGCTGACTGAGCACAACCCTTCTCATTGTCCCAACATTGAACTGCTCTTCTGCAAATACGGCTAGCCAAAACGGCGTGGGTTTGGATTTGGGGTTAGAATGATGTTTAGTAAACAAGTGCTTTGAGATGTTTTTATACACTTACTCTAACCAATTTTTAATGCAGTTCGATAACATTTAAATTGGTAAAGGTATATATATATATATATAATAGTGCTTGTCATCAATAAATTAAGATATAAACAAACACGTTCACCATTTTTGACCATGTGACTTTGACAGTCGTGTTCCTTTGGAGTAGGTCAATGTTGGGTACATGCGCAGAAGATGAATAGGCGATCAACCTCATCCCTAGTTTATAAGAGCACCTTGGTCAGGCAGATATTAATCACTCTTATAACCTTTGCTCCGATCCTTGCTGACTTTCCAGGGAGTCTGTTGACCAACATTTGGCAGTTAAGGACACTGCCTACCAGCTGGCAGCTGCGAAATTTTAATAGGAACTCCCATGTTAAGGAAATCTCTCCTCCGAACGTTAATTTTAAAGATAGGCGTTTCAAACAAAATGTATTCTCCACGAACGTTTTAGGATACGATCCCTACGAGAGTATATATTCAATATAGATAGACAGTATGTACTATTTGGTAAAACATAAATTTAAAAAATACCATGTTAACAGGCTAAACATGTTATGGAAACATCTCTGCTGTAGGGAACTTCTGGAAAACTCGTGAAGAATGAATTTTGTTTGCAAAGCCTATCTTTAAAATTAACGCACTGAGGCGAAATTTCCTTAACATGGGATTTCCAATTCAAATTTCGTAGCTCCCTGCCGGTAGGCAGTGCCCTTAAGGTCAGTAGCGTGAACACGTTGGATCTCTTACCAACACCATCGTGAATTTGGTAATCACTATGCACTCTTGTTAAAGAATTATCATCAATCGTAAGGTTCGTGACAGTTAGAGACCTGCAAAACTCGCGTTATTGTTTAAGGACAGACTGAACTGCAAGTTACTGTGCATTTGACGGACTTCAGTCACAGGTCGGAAATATGTCAATCACACCTCGGATAACTCTTGAGACATGTAATATTAGTTCAGCGGTGGAGCGGCCAATCTCTTCTAAGGAGACTGACGTTGATTAAAGTGCAGAGGACAATAAAACGATGGACTGCGCTCACTTGTTTGTAAGTCAGCTGAGTCTATCCTCTCGCCGAAATATAACGCGAATTTTGCACGTCTCTAGCGATAGTGCATTTGACCTGCTTTATGACCTTCTTGATTTCGCTGTTGTCTGCGTAACAAAAAGAATATCCAAAGTGCGTGATTTTCAAGGAAGTAATGCATAGCAAACATGAAATATAATCATATTAATTCTCTTCCCATAGCAAATGGTGCTCTAAAATATCATTGGCTTAAGTCACGTCAAAAAGTCGCACACGACTTAGTATCCTGCCAGTTTACAAACACAATGCACCCCACGTGATTGTGTCAACCAATTATTTGACAGGCAATTGCTTTAGAAATTCTCCGGCTATAAAATTAGGCTATCGCCAATATATTTATTTATTGACATCTGTAAAAAATTCAACGCAAACGCGCGTATTTGTTAGCACATTTACAGTACAACAGAAATATTTTATTACGCAATTTTTTTCTCTGTTCCTAAGAGCTACAATATAGTCTACAAATGAGTAACGCGCAATTGATTTAAGGTGCCGTTATTTATAATTTTACACAATTAAAATTATTAAAAATGTTATTTAATAAAGTAAAATTAATGTTAAACATTACGTTAATATTCAAGCAAAATATGGCAATTTTCAAAAACTTTTTTATTTTGCTTTTGCGTGATCTGTTATTGTTACATTTAAAGTACAGTACTACAGGTGGTTATTTTTTTCAAGTATAATGTACATGAGGTACGTTAAGAATCTCAAATTCGAATAAAGTAATTGAATATCAAATGGAAACCCGTTTTGTGAAGTGCTGAATCAAGATAGAACAGTTAAATGCATGTTTTTTTACATACATTTCTATGAGGTATCTTGAACATACATTATATTTTATTTGTCATAATGTTAATAATATGTTATTTATTACCTGTTTTTATACGTGAATATAAATTATGAATTTTAAAATTATATTAAATCACGTTTCGAAACGTTTCTTCTCCTTTTTGCAGTTTTCACGAGAGACTTTACTTCAGTCGCAAGAAATTGCGTCATTTTAAGAAACACATTAAGGACAGTAGAGAGCTAATACCACCACGCCTAACGCCTGACCTTAGGCTAAGGACAGCAGAGTGCAAGGTAAGGCGATATAACTGCTTAATGAACAGCTTCTGGCAAGTTTAAGAACATTGGCGCTACTGTAAATATTTCTGAGCGTTAATCCATTCAGACTCAGTGTACACAATTGTGTAAGTAATTTTTGGTCTGTATTGCACACTGCGAAGCTCAATTACCAATGATGTTACCTGTGGGTACACGATTCGCAAACCGTCTCACTGGTCTTCGTTCATATAACTGTAGCCGAACATATAGCCTACAGTTCATTGGCCGTGACAACGAAACAAGTGTTGTGTCGACTATAGCTCGCATCATACTATTTTTGTCGTCCGCAACACCCGAAGCCGTAAATTAAAGTGGGTATGAAAGGGTTAAGGTCACTTCGAAAAGTTATTGA
>NQII01005915.1:61461-91072 GCA_002778355.1 Clitarchus hookeri
CCTTTCACGGTTACTTCCAACGTCTCTGAAGTACTGCTAAAGTTCTACTTTCAGTCTATTCTTCCACCTCATGCAAACAAAGCTTAACTTAATATAGAAAATTACGCCAAAGGGACAACGCACCGCATTCGTGTGCTTTCAGTTTAACGATATTTTGCATAAGAACTATTTATTACTAGGCTGTTTTTATTCATACTAATTATTAGAGGTGATCAAAAATCGCGGAAATTTTTTTGAGCCGTAATATCTTCTATAAAACTCAACTAGTTTATTCTTTCACGATTAGAGGAAACAAGGTTTTGACTCAGCTAAGTTGTTTGCAGACCAATCACGAACTTTCTGCCTTATAGTATCAGAATCCTCATTGGTCCAGTGAAATGGGGTAGTATCTTCAAAAATCTGTGGCAGCCAATAAGGAAAGAAAACTGTCGGACATGTGTACAGTACGTTGAATCAGCAAACAGTTAACTTTTTCCGCGATAAACCATTATCTCTACTAATTACAAATGAAATATTCCAATTTTTCGATCAAATATAGAGGAAAGTTCAATTCAACTAATAATAAGATTCTTTAATGTTAACATAAGTATAAAACGTTTTAGATACACAAGAAATTTAGGAAACAACCAAACACTTCACATATAGCCTAATTTTTCTAAGGTTTGGCTCAAAAAATGTGAGAAACCGCGAATAGACTATAGCTAACACATAAGACAAAATGTTTTGAAAGATAAATAACGCTATATATACACGAAAACTGAAGAGAAATGCTGGTACGCACACGCAAATTTGAGCGCAGAGGGAAATATTAACCTCGCTAAGGAAACAGAGCGAAAAAAATATTAAAATTACTGATATAAATACTGGGTGTTGGTTAAAAACTTCCACTAGGTTTAAAATTTGGAAGTTCATTGAATAAATCTTACAGTATATGCTATTCCCGGTTACTTAAGACATAACTGAAGCCCTGCTAAAGTTCTACTTCCAGAATATTATTCCGCCTTATGTAAAGCTTAACAATGCATAGAAAATTACACCAAATAGTCACCGCACCGAAATAGTGCACATTCAGTGTAATATTATTTTTCATAAGAACTATTTCCTACTACACATATTTTTTCATTCTGTATTTATTAATATTAATTATTATGAAATGCTATATTTTATAGACATAATATACGTAAAATTAGTTAAATTTAATTAAAAATAAGGTCTTTATATATAAACACAACTATAAATCACTTGTACTAATACTTGAGATATTTCGAGACAACCAAACACTTCATACATTGGGTGATTTTTAAAAAAAGTGTAAACAAACCGTTAATAAATAGACTATATTGTTAGACGTTTGTGAATTACGATCAATTCTTTTGGAAGCAGCTTAGACTCCTCAGTCGTTTACGATCTCGGGCCATAATCCTTCATTCATTGGTTGCTTCTTCGAGTTAGCTGTTCTTCCCTAGGACTCGGTTGCACTTGACATGGTCACACAGTACTTTATATAATCTATTCGCAGTATCTTCACACGTTTTTAATTAAACCTTTGAAGCATCACTTAATGTATGGCGTGTTTGATTGTTTTCCAAATACGTCATGTATCACAAGCATTATACAGAGTGATTCTAAAATCATGGGACAAACATTGAGGGGTGGTAGAGCTCACTAAAACAAACAATTATTGTATAGGAATATATGGGCGGGAGTGACGCGTTGAGGCACAAACACAAAAATAACACATGAAATGCCACACTTTGTTTATTTACAACGTCGCCGCTAAATGCCTTTTTACAGCAATGTTTATAATAATTGCTCAAAATTACTACCACCGACAGTAATGCAATCTTGGTAGCATCGGTAGAGTGATTGGGGAACAGATTCAAATACGCCGGGTATTTCACGCACGCCACCGTTGTCAGCCAATCACGCCATACGTAGAAGTCGCCAAGCATGCGTGACTGTTGGTGGATACATTTCCAGCCACTGTTTTAACATTTTCTGTACGGAATCACTCGTTAAGTATGCTGCTAATGAACATTTTATGTTTCCGTTAATGTGTTATGTTTTTGTGTTTGTGCCTCAACGCATCACTTCCGCCCATATATTCCTATACAATAATTGTTTGTTTTAGTGAGCTCTACCACCCCTCAATGTTTGTCCCATGATTTTAGAATCATCCTGTATACATCGGTTAACATAAAAGTATCTTATTTATTTTAAAGTAATCTTTTGCTTTTATATTTTATCTATAAATAATAACATTTTGTTTATTATTAATATGAATATAAAAACAGAGATAAAATAAGTGTGTTGGTAATACCAAGTAAGAGATAGTTCTCTTGCAAAATATTATTTCACTAAGTGTGCACGAATGCAGTGCGTAGTTCCCTTTGGTGTATTTTTCTAGACTTGGTTAAGCTTGTTTTGCACGAGTTGGAGGAATATCCTGGAAGTAGAACTTTAGCAGGGCTTCAGAAGAGTTGGAAGTAACCGTAAATGAACTATACCATGCGATTCTCATTACGTGTAAGTACAGTATTTACTGGAATTCACTTCTGATAAGGTTGGTGTTCGTTCATTCTGGACGAGAGAGCCTTTTGCATGGGATATAGCGCAAAAATAATTGTACAACTTATACGTGACAAGAGCATGTACAAAACCTAAAACAAAGAGACACTTTACGCAGTTTTGACATATTTTGTAAACAAGTGTTTTACCGTAAATATTGATTTCTGGCGACAATTTGTTCCATTTATTACGACCCAAGACATTATGCTAAAGAAAGGTGTTGGACGAATCCAGTTTTAACGAAAATATGCATAATGCTACCCTTCAATTGCTTTTTCCTCAAATCTTCTTATTTTGCCGAAAGTTGGCAATGATGTGCCGGCTACGGCTAAACACTTCCTTTGTCAGTGCAACGTTTATATTCGTCGGGGTTTCTTTTTGTCGCAGTCTCCTCTAGTGAAACCAATCAGCTTTACTTTGCTTTGCGTGGGAGGTAGAAATTAATAAATGCTCTCAGAGCTTCATTTTTAAGTTCCAATGACTGTTAAAGTTTTAGTTTTAAGGGAAAACTGTACATTAATGTGATTCGTAAGTACAGCACTGAAAAGCGTGTGTTGCGCTCGATATGAATGATGTAATAAGTTTGTCCCGGTAAGTTACGGTAATTACAGAAAAATTAATTTGATACGTTCGCTTCATGAGAGTAACTAATAGTGGCATTATGCATGAATTATTTATGAACAGCAGTTACAATTTACATAAATCGATCTGAATCATAGCTCACCAACAAATACTTTGACCTCTAAAATTATATAGCGTACGTGTTGCATTGTGAGGTGGAGCCTAGATTGATATGTTGGAAACCTACCATTAGTGTTGTCACGAAGTTATGTTCGTTCACTGGAATCTCATGGTTTAGTTTTCCGTGTCCGTAATCGATTGTCTCATATCATTTTATATTACGGAACAAAATTTGTTTAAGCTTGTAATAGCTATATTATACAAGAATACCGCTTAAAAATGTAACGTAGAAGAAAACCAAATTCTTCAGTAACTTAGATTAAATTGATTTATACTATTTACAAACAATTATTTACTCTTTCGGGGCAAAATTAACCGATAAAAATTACGAATAAATAATTATTCGCGTTAATATTGTGAAAATTACTTAACTTTCGCAAACAAGATCATCTTGCCGAGGTGGACCTTGTAATGACGCAATATTCTGAATTTTTCGGGACTCTAGTGTAAAATTCTTTCGTGTTTGTGAAGCTTTGGGACAGCTTCGTAATATTTTTATCGTGTTTCAAGTTTAAAGCCGTGGTGGATCGTTTCCCGTGTTCGTTTATCCGGCAGAAGTGTGCGTTTGTAGGTTAATGGGCGAACGTCTGCGTGTTAAGTTTTTATCAGGAGTCCTGGTTACAGTTTTCGTTTCGAACTTTGGAGTTTTTGAAACCTCAGCATTATTTAGTTCCCCCAGCGCAGTTTTAGGCAATGTCAACAAGTTTTTGTGGACGGCGAAGTTTGTTAATGTTGACGGCGCAGGAGTAGTTCGTACGGAGCAGTCAGTTATGATAACGTTGTGTTGAGCGCGGGACACGTGCAGTTTAGATGACACTGCTGGCAGATGCTGGATGCAGGTGCTTATCTTAGGAGAAGGGGGCGATAGGCCTGCATATATATACTAGTGGTGTCTATCGCCTAAAGGAAAAAAGTAACCAACCGTCAAAGAGGACGCATCGGGCGTGTGACGACGCATCAGGCGTGAATAATTTCACCCACACNGACACGTGCAGTTTAGATGACACTGCTGGCAGATGCTGGATGCAGGTGCTTATCTTAGGAGAAGGGGGCGATAGGTCTGCATATATATACTAGTGGTGTCTATCGCCTAAAGGAAAAAAGTAACCAACCATCAAAGAGGACGCATCGGGCGTGTGACGACGCATCAGGCGTGAATAATTTCACCCACACCGGCAAGCACCCGCGACCGTTAATTCTTTTCAAATCATTTCTTTTCAACATAACCTAAAGTCTATCAACTTATTTCCGCCGGTGTGGGGGGTCGTTAGGGTGCCAGGAGGGAACGAGCATCCCTCCTGCCTTCGTAAATTAGTCTTGCGATGCAAGTTTTGAGACATTAACATAAACGGTAAACCACTGTGACGCTGTTATGTACTTGGATATTTATCTCTGAACGGTTCGTACTCTGCATACTGGACATTCGTATGTGAACTGTGTCATTCAAAAAATGATAAATAAAGTATAGAACAATCTAACTTCGAACTTGAACTTTATTTCATAATTAACTATCATCCAATGGTACTGAGTCTCGTGTATTCTACCTTGAGCAAGCCGTGGCAAGTAAACAGTCGACAGTGTAAGCGGCGAAACGTTACAAGATGGCGCCTAACCTTTGAGGCTGCATTATTTTTAATATATTTTAACGAGGACGTAACATTACAACCTACTTCAGTGTACGTTTAAATATAGTAACATGCAAGTCAGATCAAGGCGTTGTGGCATATGCTAGAAAAATTCAGTATCTGTATGTGTTTTTAAATAGTCTAGGGCGGTGAAGAACTACAGTTGGGAACTTTGCATCGCCAGAATGACAACAAACCTGCAAAACTAATTTGTAGTTTGCGGTATATTCTGAAAGTTGTGGTTTATTATTGTACTAGTAGGGCTCTCAAAACACTCTTAACAAATGTTCACCAAACTCTCAGCAAACTCTTATGCCCATGGTAGAAAATGGTTTGATGCGGACCTCATGCTCTATGATAAATTTACACAGTTGCATGAGTCCTTTCTTTTATCATTAGCGACGAATTTATCCCAGGATAATCTAGACTTCAATGAGTTGTACATTTTACTTTCTTTTTCAACTGGACGAATTTGCGCCAGTAATTAATTTGCAAAAAAAAAATTAATAATAAAGGACCGAATTCCACGCTACCTGGTCTGGGGTAAAAGCGATTCATCAGCCAATGAATAACCAACTTAGGCTCGAGTTAGCAAAGGATTGTGGAGTCTAGCTTATTGCCAAATGTATCCGTGAAATTCGAGTGTGTGGCAAGTTCTGTACAACGTGCTGCCAAACGAATTCGCAAAATTTATGGGTTCATAGTCGCAAGCAATATCTAGCCAGTCAAATAACGCCGGTAACTCTCAAAGCGCCAAGCGTTCAGTTGGCCAAGGCTTATCTCAGCGTGCCTCTAAAACATGGCGGCGAGGATGTGATAAGATTTTTCAGGTTAAGAATTCCTATCGCCTCGCCGTGTGGGGTCACCTCATAGGGAGCTCATACGATACCAGCTCATGAGATATGACCGTTCGAAATGGGTCGGACAACTTGGAGAGTAAACGAGAGTTTTAAAGAAATTCACCTGAGACGTCTTGGTCTTGAACGTCCAAGGTTATCTTCGAAAACATAATACAAACATGCGAGAAACACTTACTGAACCCACAGCTAAGAGAAGAGTGCGTATAACCTGGCATTAGCACATAAATATAGACCTGAAAAATTCGCGCCAGTTCAGAGGCCTGCAGGGATGACTTTGAGTAAATTATTTACTGAGGTGTATACTAACCACTTATTGGTTACTTGCTACCACAGTAGGAAAGGGGAATATTTAAGGGGAGAGTCGATAGGTCCCTGGCAACTCCCAAAAATTGGGGAAAGAAAATAATTTAGATAATGACAAATAAAAAATATTGTGGGCGGTTCGGAATCTTAACACGGGCTGTAAAACGTACGCAGCGCAGATATCGCAATGCATTCATAATATGGCAAACAATAAACGTCACTGAAAGTAGATCGTCCTGCCACAGAACTGACCCCCGCAGAAATAATTGTAAACATGGGAACGATAGTTCTCTGTCTTCTGAACTGAAACCCTGCCAGCTACATGAAAAATATATACAGTAAAAATAATAATTTTAAAAAACACAAAAAATTATTATAAAAAGGTTTTCAGCGAATTGATTTTTATAGCTGTCCACTCAGCCATGAGTCGGAACAAAGTTTTGTATTCGTGATTGTTAGGGGGCGGTGATATTTCGCGAAAATATTTTGAGATAAGATACTGTTTAAAATACTGTAGGGTCGTCCATCATTCTTGATAGGCTAAATAATGTTCTGGTCCGTGGTAACTGTTTGCGCACGAATCCCGACGGTTCAGTGACGGTGTCACGTAATCCTGAGTGTCTGGGTCAAACGCGGGAACGGCCCCATCAGCCAATGGAGTTACAACAACAGTTCAGGTGTGTACATAGTGTTGAAGTCTACATGTTGCGCCGATTTTTTCGCCAAAATTCACTGACCCTAGTGATTGTTGTTGACATTAGCAGTTCATTCAATTTGACTAATGCAAAAAACGTGATTTATTTCAATGTCGTTATGTAAACTATTTAAAAATAAGCTTAGAAAGGGATTACGAATGTATTAAAAATATTACTTGTAACTATACGTGTCATCAACTGCGAAGCTTCAATAACCTTGGCGCTCCCAGGAAAAAAAAATTATATACGCCCCTGCAGAAGCGGGTTTTGACTTGGCGTGCTTATTTATTATTGGCTCTAGGTATTCCAGGATGTGTCATATAAGCCGTGGATTAACTGCAAAGGTAACACAAAACTTAAACGTGTTCCCAAAAGAAACATGGCTCCACCAGTGAACAGATTATGGTTAGCAAATGTGTTACCTATAACTATTCAGCTTCCATTCTTAGTTATGGCCTTCAAAACGTAGGGAGTTCTCGGTATGGTTATACGTAATGGTTTATCGCTGGAAAAATTGACTGTTTGCTAGGATTCAACGTGCCGTACACATATCCGACAGTTTTCATATTGGCGGTATTGCATGTATTAAGTTACTACCCATTTTACTGAACCAATGAGGATTCTGATACTATAAAACACTAGTTAGAGTGTTATAGAAGATATGTTGGCGCAAAAAAAACCATCATCTCTAGCTATAAGACATACACGTATATGTTTGTTTAACGTGTGTTATTAGACATTCGGACGCCCGACACGTCCTGTTTAGAGAAATACATGTTAGTGAAATTCGGTTTTTTGGCGTTCCTGTTAAAGATAGATATATAAAATCAAGGGCTTTTTGAGCAGAAAAATACGTGCTTCTTTGATATCGAAACCTTTTGTAACATTAAAGTATAGTCTGTTTCCTAGAAAGATCAGTAACTCAATAAAGAAAAAAAATACAGAAAAATAATTATAATATTTGCTTCGATACATAGCTTGAGAGTAATATTTCTCACACTTAGGTTTTTTTTTTCAAATTTATATCTACAAAATTGGCTTCAAAATACCCCTATACCAAATTCTCAACTAGGCAATAGCCTTAAATAACGCGTGGACCAATTGCAATAATAACCTGGGCGTAAGAGCTTGACCCAAAATTAATTCTAGAATTCTTCAGGTCTCTACGTACGGTGGAGTAATACAGAACGCGCATGCAAGTATATCTTAAGCAGGGGTGTGCAAAGTGCTTAGTTGACCGCGAGCAGCCATCGGCAGTGCCTTCCTACTCGGGCCGCACCGCACGGTCGTTACCGCAGGCAATGCTGTGTGGAGCGCGGGCTGCATAGTCACCAGGGGGCAATTAGTGGTCTGGTCGTTTACGCGGCTAAATAGTGCGGGACGCGCGCGCCCTGACCGCACGCACTGCGCTGGCGATGCCAGCAGCCCGCGCTCCATTCCTTACGCGCGTGCGTTCAACACCCACAAATCACTTTCTGTATCCTTAGGCTATTTTTATAACTCCGCGGTACTACACAAAGTAGCAGTCTGATGAAAGTACAAAAATACATGGAAAATTAATTTATATGTTTCGCCATACAAATCTCAAAATGTTGCATATTCAGTATGTCTGGCTACAGTTAAATTTAATATTTGACGTCATTAGAATAAGTTCGAAAAATGTCATGGAAGTTATTTAAGTCGTTCGAGCATAATTTTATTTTAAGTTTTGAAATAAAATTTGCATTCAAAATATCCAGAAGTTAAACCTTAATCACTAGCGGGGGGAAAAAAATACCAGACTTCCAAGAAATTTCTCCGTGATGTTTTTAAGACTTACAGAAACACTTCAGCAGAAATCAAAGAGAGAACGTTCGTGATTGGTCTGCAAACAACTTAGTCCAGTCAAAACCTTGTTCATCCAATCCTGAAATAATAGACTAGTTAGAGTGTTGTATACGATATTTTGGCTCAAAAACGTTTTGCTATTTTCCATCATCTCTAGCTGTAAGTGATCATTGCATAATAATATTAAAAACTCAGCACATTATATTTTATAATACAAGAAATAATTCGTATAAATATAATTTAAAAATAGTAAAGAAGTGAAAGTATATCACAACATAAAGTAAATAACAGCAGTATCGCACTCTGGAAATTATTTTATAATATAAATGCAGAGTAGATCCTCTCAGTAAAATAATTTTGACAGTGTGACACATTTTCAAATACATTAAAGATAAATTTATCAGATTTGTTGATTGTAAAAATGTTATGGTTTCATTCCGTCTTCAAGTGTTATTGTCGAATATAAAATTGGACAGTGTGACAGGAGCATTACGCATGCGTTCACCCAGAGCTGCTCCGCGCGCGGCTAAGGGCGATTTCGGCATGTCCCCCTAGTGCCCTGGTCACCCCTAAAAGCCTGTTTTACACGTGTAAGCTACGTGCGTTCCTAGCAACTCTCGCTGTTAGTTTTCACGTGCGGGCAAGTCGGAACGAGTTTTTTATTGTTGGGGTCATTTTTTAGACATAATTTCTGAAGAGCGTATGCTTATTATTTTCTTCAGCAACTCTTTTGCAGTGAAATCTAGAATGGCCATACCCCGTGCGACTTTTTCATATGCGACATTTCGAGTTTCTATATTCTTATAATCCAGAATGAAACAATTTCACGAAACCTCGTTATCTCGATACAGACACAATAATTTTGCACTTTGCCCTTCACTCCAACGACCTGATATACTGCCACTTGAAGCTGCGTGTGTTGTGTGTTGACTGGCGGGACGGTTAGGGTCCGACCACTGCTGGCACGTGCGTTTACATGAGCCGAGTTGCTTGTAGATATGAATAATTAGCGTGTTGGGGAAGGCCAGTGTGCCAGCTAAACAAGCATTTCTGTAGTAGCTCGCCCGTACAGTTACTGTAATACTAGTTCTGACTCGCTAAACACGTGTAAACCTGGCTTAAGGGGCCTCCGTAGTAAAAAAATTTCAAACGTTTCGTCACGTCCGGCGAAATGGAAGCAATGCGAGCGCGATGGAAAATAGCATAAGCAGGCTTCACGTGTGTGCTGTTTAGTCAGAATTTCAAGCGGCGACTTTTATATTTTAATACAGCAATCTGTTCAGAGAAGATACGGAATTGACGCTATTGTTTAAAACACCGTATCACGTGAGAATAAATCTCATAACCACGGGGCTACTTACAGCTCATTTTGCTGACTTGGGCACATTTCAACCACCACGTGAATGGTTTCAATAGCCAAATTTATAAATTGGCACCAAAAATCGACTCACATTTCTGCCCTTAACAAAGATTTCCACTAAAATATTCCGTAGTTTTTACAATTATAATTGACACGACTGCTTTCAATTATAGCTATATGACAGCTATGGAGGCGCCTTAAATGGCGAGATCCTTGCAGCCTCGCCAAGCAACCAATAACATCCCCCACATCTCACCATCAGTGCGCTGAAATTTCAGAATTTAAAATAAATTCTTAACAAAACGTGTTTGATTGTTAGTGTCGGGGCGCTGAATCATAATTTCTCTTTGGACCTGAAACACTTTTTGAGTAGTCTTAGTAATTTTCTTAAAATATTGTTTGTATTAAGCCGTTTGGCCACATATTAATTTCTGAGTTCAAGTCACGTAATTTCTGAGTCACGTAAATTTTTTGGCATGTGTGCGCTTATGTTCAGCGCTTGTCTTGCAAATAGCGAACAATTTGCGTGTTCAATGATATCAAACAGGCGCAGAAAAATTTCACAAATCAGGTTAGCCGCAAGGAGAATTGGGCGATGAGGCCTTGCGGTGTACAGTTCCGGTCACAAATATCACTTATGTGCAACGTAACCACGACTGTGGATACTGTGACTGGACAGGTCAATGCCCTGTCTTCGAACCCGTAGCTTTGTATCGCCGTAGCGATCTTAGCCATCGAAGTACCAAGAACGAGTTAATACGTGCAATATTCCAAGAAAAAAACATTTAATTGAGAACTGTGCTCGATAAAACTGGTTATTAATCATAAGATAACACAACGTGAATTCTGTATCTTGGTCGGTCTTCACCATTATATATTATAGACTATCATCCCTAGCAATAAGGCAGATGACATGGCCCAACTCTAACCCAGGTGGCGGCCTATCAAAGGCGGATACCAGGGAAAAACAGCTCCGCTAGAAGTTAATTAGTTTTGTGGAAAAAATCTAATTTGCCTAAAAACTGAAGTGCTCCGTCTGGATGGCGCGTGAAGGGAGTTGCAGGGGTGTGATGGAAAAAACGTGGTGTCTAGACGCTAGAAACATTTACTGTAAGACACGTTTCGGGTCCAAAGACAAGTTTAAAGTTCTCATTTCAACTCCAGGACGTGAAAATGGCTAAAACGGATGTTTTCCTAATCAGTTTTAGTTGCAAAATGTTCTGTAGAAAAACTTTAGAGTTTTGTTTAGGCACGCACCATACTTTTATCTTTCCTAGCGTGCCATACAAATAACGGGTCACAGTTTCAAGTTAAGTTCAGGTGAGAAAGGAAACGAATGAACGGGAAAAGTAATTTGAGGTACAGCCAAAGATAAAATTTATTCAACAATTTACTTGTATAAAATATATTCCAAGGAATGCAAAATATTTTACTCTCTCATTCAATGAGAAACATTTATGAAACAGAGAAACTTAATTTTTTTTTAACCTTTTCAGAAAATCCTTTAATCAGAATTTATTATTTTCGCCAGTATTTTACTGTTTACTTCTGGAAATACCTGTCAAACTATGGTGATCCATGTATCACATGGTGTGTTCCTGTTTTTATTAGGTTATGTTAATAAGAATTAGTTATTGTAAAATATTTTTTCCACCATCCATGTGTTTTCTTTTCAGTGTTTTCTTCTCTATGTGACCCCAGTTTTACAATCAGTCATTTTTACGGTGTATATCACTGTATCTAAGCCATAGTGTTGTACGTATGTTTTTTTCCATTTAATAATAATACACGTTATTTTTTTCTGCCATTTCACTCGGGGACACTCGGCGGTTTGTGGCAGAAAAAGAAATTAAAACGTTTTTAAGGTAAATTTAATCAATAATATCAGTTAGACGAACCGCAAGAGTAAAATTAAGCCTCATGTCACTTATTAAATTGGCGTTGCTGGATGGTGTGGTTTCTTTCCTTCCACTTCAGTAAGTGACAGCGGACTAAGTGAAAGCAAGGGTACTTTTCATTTATTATATTTTTTTTAAATCATAACTGTTTTCTTTATTGCCATTGTTTCTCACACGTGTTACGCTATTACCAAGTGGTGTATAGTTACACTTCCGCTCGTAACAGAATGCAGCATTTCTAGAAAGTAAATTGTGTTTGCAACGAGACGACAAGGCCTGGAAAAACTTGATTGTCTGTGAGGTTCGAATTATGTTTGTTCCATCTTGCCTCAGATCCCGTCATTTCGGATCTTGAAACTCGTAATAATATTGTTCAGCTAAGCTTAAGTAGATCGGAAGCGTGTCAGCGGCCTAAGACTGAGATTTTTTTTTTATATTTTCCACACAAATGCTGCTTGTCTTACAGAACAAAATGCCCTAAAAATAAAAAAACCTTTAGTAGATTTTCAACTTAGTAAATATAGATAAATACCTTAGTTAACTTAAATTGTAATCTATTTTAACTTTAAACCACGAACTGACCTATTCTAATACAGGATTAATAAAGTAACTTCAAAATCTACGTTTCGTGTCCAATATCTTTTGTAGCTTTATTAGCCCTGACTACTAGTTTAAAAGATTTTTATGTTGTGTTTATTATAAGGTGTTTTGACTACGTTAGGTCAATTATTCGTCAGTGTTAATATGTGTATGCTAACTGGTGTCAGCTAAATATTAGCATTGGCTGGTCTATTAGCTATAATTTTTGCGAAAATATTAACAGCTTTACACAAATATTTTTAACAAATACTTTCACCCTACACCATCCATAGTTTGGTGTAGTCTAACAAAACAGTAGAACGTATACTCCAGTGCCGCACTGAAGCATGGCCTCTGTCTATCTTTAAGAATCTTCATCGGCAAGTTAGTTGTCGACCTTGAATCAGGTTGGAGAACAGCATTCTGGAGAGTTTCGTTCCTTTCTTTCGTGTCAAGGTGGAGACACGAAATTTCCCACCCACTAAAAAAAATATTAATTTCCGTACACACTTCAGGAACGCTTATCTTCCTCCATCTTGCCGTGTCTAAACGTGGGCTCAGTTAATTGTGCTGCTAGCATGAACCCATAACTTAGCTCTAAGCAAAAATTATATGTTTTACGGAGGAAAAAAAAGGAAGGCTAATGAATATTCCGAGCCGCTTGTATTTATATCTTGGCCAGGTGATTGCTTTGCAGATATAATTCATAATTGTCAGGTTATGGTGGATGGTGTCGGGAAATGGAAAGATTGCCACCGACGCGACGGTTACAATTATATATCCGTAATTACGTGAATTTTCTGAGGCTAAAGGGGAAGTGGGAAGCTAGCCAACTGAAAAAAAAACCCGCTAATAGTGGACGTCAGCTTGCGACATCATGAAATTCGCCTTTTTGGAGCTGTTATATGCGAGCATCGTTAAGGGCTACAACTACCAGCAAGTCGAATACCTACTTCACCCCTATCACAGAATACTTAGGAAGAACAAAAGAGGGGGCCGCGGTGGTGTAGTGGTCAGATTACTCGCTCGCCTCCCACCTAAGTTCCCGTAGGGGTCGCTGCAGGATTTTCGCATATAGGAATAGCGCCGGACGATGCCGCTGGTCGGCGGGTTTTCTCGGGGAACTCCCGTTTCCCCCGCTCTTGTATTCCGGCGCTGCTCCATAGACTACTCATCTCACTTCACCCTCATCGACTCGCAAGACCTCAATGCTAAGAACCACCCTAATCTCTCCACTCAAATGCGCACACGCCAGCAAAATGGCGGCACTGGCCTGCAACATTTCGGAGCCAATCAGCACCTGTTAACTGACTTGCCAATCAGCAGCCCAGCCAATAAGGAAACTTCTGCAGCACACTGAAGACACTCAGATACAAAGCCCGTGACCAAGCCCCGCGCGACTAATCAACGAATTGATACGCCCACATCAAAGGAACTCAATGCCATTTCAATTATGTATACTTGTCTGTTCTAGAACCGAAGTACTTAACTCAAGTGTTTGATATTTATGTCGTAGAACGTCCAACCACAATTGTGCGGGTGACTTTTCATTTAACTGGTGGACAATTTTCGGTACAGTTCCCCAGCTTATAGAACTGAGATACACAGTGTAATCTGCTTTCAGTCAATGAAATTTAGATCCAGTAGGATGTATTAAGTCCTTTTCTCAAAACCTCCCAAAATAGACTCACGTGGTGTAATTATGTTACAAATAACTAAACACGTGAAAAATTAAAGTTTGAAAAGTAATTTATTGTAAAAATGATTGACATGTGTAATATGGTGCTAAAGTATTACGTAGGTGGCAGCTGGACAATTATATTTACATTATTTTTTTCCCCTGCACAATGTAACAATTGGTATAATAGTACGTATTAGCATTGTCAAGTTTCTAAAAATTCCACTCTCTTGCTTGATATATAGGTAGAGACCGGAATTCGTGGATCAATTTCGGGACAAGCTATAATTCGGAACACGTGTGTTTATAAAACTTCAGCCATTGGTCCACACGGTGTTTGATACCTCCTGGAGAAGGCTGGCCCAATCGTCGCCTTCTACTGTGACAGCAGACAACCAACGTGCGGTTGATATCGGCATATTTGTACAAAAGATTGGAGAGTCTAGCCTGCGGGTCATTGAACTCGCGAATTTTTCTGGTCTCTATATATAGGCATTAGTACTAGTCGTTATTTATACGGCAACTTTGCGTAACTTGTACGTTTGGCCCTAGGATATATGTTAGACAAAAATTATAATGTAATCGCAGCTTTCTAAAGCTCATTTAACCATGAATAGAGTCTAACTAGGGTGTCCCCCTCATAACGCGAGATGGCTGATCGCTAACGTTTCTAGAATCACACAATGAGTGGATCAAACTATTATTATTGGCACTGTACACAGCTGGTTCTTTGCTCAATATTACCATGAAATAATGACACTTTTACATTTCCTGCACCAATGCTTACTGCGTGAATTCTGCTTAAACAATACAACCGGCTTCTCTGTTTTTAATGAGCACTGCTTGTATGATTACCCGATATGACGTAAGTGGCAAATAACTATGTTCCCCGCAACACCCCCCCCCCTCCTTCTAAGGAACAAAACCAGAAGAAGCAGTTTGTGTAAAAAAAATTTCGAGTCTACTTTTGGTAAGCAATATTCCTCTGTTGAAAATTTTTTATTAATTGTCACAGACTAGACATGTTGGTTCGAGGCAAGAGGTGTTCTATGTGCCGAAGTTGTAAATATAGAGGCTTCTTGCGAGAGCATTACTTGCATACAAGAAATGTGCTAAAATACTGAGGGGAAACGTACTCCTTATAATTCTACGTTATTCACAAGTAGACCCCCGGAAATTTCGCAAGTTCATTTGAGGACAAGCTAGACTTCAAACACGTGTACAGTTGACTTTGTTTTCCAATTGGACCCCAACTTGTAAGACACGCCCTGGACGAATTTGAGCCAATAACTTACCTGCAAATAAAAGAGGACCGAATCCCGTGTTACCTGGTCTGGGGTAAAACTGGAATATCAACCATTGAACAACTAACTGAGGCTCAAGTACACAACGGATTGTGGAGTCTAGCTTTTTTCCAGATTAACTTGCGAAATTTACGGGTCTCTCTATTCATAAGGATGTCAGGTTTCAGAAATTAAATAAGTGGCATTCATTTCCCTTATAATTAATTTTGTTTAAATATTTATGTTTTAAAATCTTTAGAAGTAAGGACAAAAGAAGAAATTTGTAGCTACTGATAATTATTAACTCCAACGTCCCGATACATTTATTATACTTTACGAAGAGCTTTTCATTCCCTCTAAACTTAAATTTTAAAAAATCAGTCGTTTTCAGGCTATTAACCTTCCGGCAACCATCAAAATGGATAATATTCCCAGAAATGGAAATTTGCATGTTATTTAACTGTTAACTAAGTATTTGAAACAACTA
The DNA here is from genome assembly GCA_002778355.1 of Clitarchus hookeri. NCBI lineage: Eukaryota > Metazoa > Arthropoda > Insecta > Phasmatodea > Phasmatidae > Clitarchus > Clitarchus hookeri. The sequence goes on from NQII01005915.1 coordinate 77,366, forward strand.
TCACTATTCACATATGTGACACGGTTGTAAACATACATATACTTTACGTTTACAACAATTCATTCGAATTTTAAAAAAATTGTAATTATAAAATAACCCACGCCATTTGTAATTCCAAAAAAATTCTTTTTTATTCATTAATCAATAATTTAGCGTCTTCTGGTTATATAATGCACTTATATCCATATTTTTGAACCCTCTTATGGTGCTATTGTTTCAATACAGATTCTTGCCTAGAGTTTTTTAGTACTAGATCTCGCATTAATCAGCGAGTTCCACGAGTAGTCACGAACCACTTCCAGTTGTTTGTTTTAATCAGCGCTGCTGTCACTCTTAAACTCTAACAACCGGAAGTCTTAAATAAATTAAGTGACTGAAAGAAAAATGAGCGCGCATGGCTTTGAAGTAATTATTTCCGTGCGTTCTATGTCTCCTACATGTTAACTTATAGTCTTGTCACAAGTTTGACAAGAGCTTGTAAGATAAACAAAGCAGTGATGACAAGGTACGCATCACTCTAGGACACGTCACTAGAATATCTACTATAATCCATTCACGATTATTTCACACTTTTCTGAATCCCTGCTTAAGTTCTACTTCCATGATATTCCTCCGCCTTATAGGTAAACGAAGCTTAACTAAGTCTAAAAAATTACGCTAAAGGACGACGCACCGAATTCGTGCGCACTCATATGTAATGATAGTTTGTGTGAGAACTATTTCTTACTAGGTGCTACCAACACACATATTTTCTCACAGTTTTCCTTCTTACTTATTATAAATGAATAATTACAATTTATAAATAAAATGCAGGTAAAACTTCAATTTAAGAAATAATAAGATTCTTTCATTTTAACAGAGGTATAAAACGTTTGTGATACGTGACATATTTAGGAAATAAGTAAACACGTCATTCATGGGGTGATTTTTGAAAGGTTTAATTCAAAAAGTGTGAAGAAACCACGAATAGACTTATACATTGATTTCATACAAATAAGAAAACTATTTATAAGGAACTATGTTTTAAACTGAGTTGTACTTTTCATTCCTGTTAAAATATTTTTATTTTGAAAAAAAATGATAATTTAATTAAAATTTTACGTTTGGTCAAAGGAAATATTTAATGTGCAACGTTCGAGTGACAGTTTAAGTGTACCGATTTTAATGTTTGCGTAAACGGTCTTAATATCTATTTTCGCGTGCAGGTTATTTTCCATGAATACATTAGTTTTGACGCTCTGATTAAGCGCATTGTTAAACAATTTCTTGTAATTTTATAGAAATGTGTTGGTTAAACGTTTTTGCGTCAACCTGGGTAAATTGAGGGATGTCCACTACTTTATTAAAATTACTTTTTCACTATCAAGTTTTCATTTAACAGAACTTTCCGGTAAATCTATACTTGTTTTGCAAGGGTGAATCTGTGTCAACAAAAGTATTTTTTTTCCGGTGGAGTTTCACAAAACGTAACACACACACGCGCGCATATTATTATGTAGGTCTATATATGTATATATATTCGTTTATTTCCCGAGTAGCATTTGGAAATGATCATAATGTTTGCAAGCACAGTCATTGTCTTCTCACGTACATGGCGACAGTAAAACGACAATGTCCAGTTGACACGCATAGACCCACAAACAGCTCATACAAATTTTCAGTTTTCTCTTTGTTAGAGAGGTCTGTAGTTATATGCCTACGAGCTGTCATGATGCATTTCTTGCTCGTCCCTTTTTTTTTTTTAAGTAGACTGAGTAGCTTTAGTCCCATAATAGCTACGGACCCAACCATTTTCAATTGGAAAGTCATAAAAGTAAAACAGTGAGCGGGTACTTCTTTGGCGTGACTAAAATAAAATTTTATTATACAATTTTTGTCATTAACAAATTTTTCACGGCACAATGTAAGTAAAATTAATTAATTATATATATTCTAAATGAATTACTAATATAAATGAAAAGTTTTTCAATTTGCTTATTACATGAACTGATTTTCTGTCGGTTTTAAATATAACCACGCGCTATGTTGTGTACCTTGCGTTTGTATACAGCTAGACGATACGCGCATGCGCGTTGGGTCATACCCCTACCACGTTCACTGTCGAATTTCGTTACACTGAGCGCGCGCAACTTCCCGTTGCGCACTAAACTTTTACCCTCAACGCACCAAAAGAAGTATAACTTCAAAAGCTATTCGTATTTTTTCGAGCAGTGTTCATCTCTGTGAACCGAAGAAGTAAAAGAAAATAATTTTTTTTTTGTTCGCAGAAGAGGTTTGCGTGTTTCGTAATTCCACGAAAGATTTTTTTTTTTATTAATCATACAGTTCCACAAAACACTATTCCTTATTTATACATTTTCAAACCATTAACACTACATTTTCTACTCAAACAGCTTATACTGTATTTTACTAAATAATACTGGAATATATTGAATTTTACACTAATCCATTGAAATTAACTCAACTGCATAATTTTGAGTGAGTATCTGTACTTTCTAGCAAGCAGTTGCGATAACGATGAGATATACTTGTAACAATTATCGCTCTCGTATAAAAAAGATTGTACGAAGAGTTCTTCATACCACTTAATTTATTATGTCGGCATTATATGCAATGAAACCTGTTAATTAAATGCATATGAAGACTACGTTTTCAACATATTTGTTTAACAGCAGCACGTAATTTTTCCTCTTGCGATAAAATTTTTAAGTGTGTAGACAGAAAGTCTTCTAATGCATTTCTGGCCGTCTCGTTGGCAGAGTGGCTGAATTGCTAGTCTTGTAGAAGCGTGAACATGTCAGTTCTCTTGGAAGCCAAATAGTCTGTATTTGATAACTGAAAAACATGGCGATCTGTGCGTGTTTCTTTGTGTATGCATGAGTGTTTGTATTTCTGGTATTTTATGAAAGCAATAAGCAGGGACATTTGACGGAAGTTGGCACGATGTTGAATGAATAATATTTTGAAGAAAATGACCTAATCACTGACATTTATACATCGGACTCTGACTGAGAAATCGTTACCGAAATAATGGTAACCATCATAACAGTACTCGCTTTAATCTATAACAAACAGAAATAACATACTCCAATGGTGAACAATTTAAAAGTTAACACGAAATAAGACGATAATACAGAGAAAACTGTCTCATTATTTATTACTACTGTTATTATTAGTAGTTCTATACAAGGAATTGTTTACTTAAAATATACATTTACACAGTTACGGCAGGATGTTTAGTTTTTCAAAAATATGACAAAATTTTTCACAGTGATTCGTCCAAATAACCAACGTGTAATTTTATTTCATCTTTCACATTACAGTTAACTTTGCTCCTGTCATTGTCATATTCAAAGTATCTGTGGTTGAAGTCTCGTTCAAATAATGACACAACATTTTCGATATGCTAAGCTACCTGTACCATTTCGATTGCTCGATGTTGCTAGAGCAAATATTTTGTCTAAATGCCCTACGCTGTGTTCTGTTGGTGTTTTTGCTGAGTCGGCCATTAAACGAATATTTTGGAGTTTAAGTTACGAAAAAGAAGGCAAGTTCATGTACTAACCCACAAACATTCAGGCCCATTATTTGTGTGTTCGTGTGTGTATATATACCTCGATAATAAACATTGTATTTTGTTACACAGACTACAACTGACTTAGATGTCAGAGTCATACATAAAAAATGTGTTCGGTAAAACACAATTCCGTCATTATAGTACCTTGCAACAGTTTTGCTTTTCTTTGCCATTCATTTGAATAAAATACTGTATCAATATTTAAATAAAGCTGGGGCTAACTGAAAAGATAGTGACATTTTTTTCTCTGAAAATACTTTGCAACCAAACGAAAGCGTTTTCAAATTTTTGTCGTACATTACAAAAACATCGGCGTTATAACTGTGCCGCAGCAATAACATAATTGAACAAAGTTTATCTTGAAAACAGAATATTTCACAAATAAAACAACAAATTTTTAATTCCGTAAAAGGTACCAAAGGGGCACGGCTTATTCTCCGATTTTTAAAAGTTATCCTTTTCGGGACATAATCCTTTTTACAAATAAACTTATGGTTTTTCTCTTTGGTCGTTAAGCAACATATCACAAGCTGTTACAAATATTGTCACCATGCTTTGTATGGAAATTGCAAAAGAGTCAGAATTATTTACAATTCTATTTGGATGTTAAGATAGTTTTGTTGTATATGAACGTTATTATTTCATTTCACGCGTTGGTATTGCAGATTTATAAAAATACTTGTAAACTTAAGAACTTTTTTGGAAATACGCATTTTCCAAATTAGAATAAACAGAAATAAAGGAACACGGTAAATGAGGGGCGAAATTTGACGAAATCTGGCAAAATCTGGCCTTTATTCGTAGTTTAAAACCACTGCAAAGTGAATTGATTAGTTACGCATGCACTGTAGAAATAAACTGTTACTGGGCCTTCCCTTAACGAAACTAAATTATATCACAATTACAGTCAAAATTTTGAATTCAGGCACAGGAAGGACTGTCTGAGAATTTATTATGGTGAGGTCATTTCGTGTGAAAATATTCTAACCCCCGATACACTACATTTCCTGTGAAAACTTTTTTTTTTCTAGGTTAGTTTAATTTTATGTCTATACATTGAAACATAACACCACACATGCAACTCGTTTTATATGTGGTAGTAGGGCCATAAATAATTCCTCTTCTTCATGTCTCTGGGCGAGCGTTTGTGTGCTGTAATGACAAATCTAATTTTAATATTATACGCCTTCATAGTAACGTTGTCATTAATATTGTACTTTTTTTGCGGCCTTTAGTCGTAGACTTTGTATTCCTATAGTTACCGCGGTAAACGGCAATGAAGTGTTTTAAATTATACGCCTGGGAAATACTGCGTTAGCGATCTTACAGATACTGCCCAACAACACAGTCGACATAATCAAAATATTTGATATAATTTTATAAAATTTATTTTATTACGTATTCTGTTTTTGTTAGCAGTCAGAAGATACATAATTCCTAAAATTAATTAATTTCGTAACGTTTACCCACATTCTTTTTATGCAAACGACAGATAATCGGAAACTTTTGTTGGAGAGAGAACAGGTACTTATTGAGAACTTCACATTTTTTCTCTGAATGGGCATAAAAACTACGATTTTTACGGAATACATTAATTAACCAAAACGAGTTTGGCTACCAATAAAACGTGAAGAAATATGCCCGGCACAGTTGAATTGATATTGATAATAATAGTATTGAAATGTGATGAACTTTCGCGGCTTGAAATACACGAAATATGCTTCGCAATAAAACATTTCGATTATAGGTCAACATATTTCCCAAGTATTGGCCAACTAATAAAATTATATATTTATAGAACATTCAAAAATCAAAATTTCTGTTTTCAGAATGCACACATTTTTATTAAACGCTTATAAAATCACAAAGAAAGAATTTTTTGATTTTTTAAATTGTTCATTAAACATTATGATGTTACATTTTTATCAGCAATTTTCTCAGAATTTTTAGAAAAATTACCTTTCCTTGGCACACTATAAAATAATTTATAAAATAACTTATGTCTTCGTCAGTTTCATATTTCGTAAATTGTTTGGTTACTTTTGTATGCGACTTTCGAAAATACTAAATTTATTATCTTGACATGACACTTTCCCGAAACTATGGAAAATTACTATATTTTATTAATAGAAAATGTCATCTCGTGTAATACGTGCAGTTGGAGTAGTATGCATGTAACGCATGAATTTATTTCTATTAGTAGAGACGTGCAAAATTCGCGTTATTATTTAGTCCCGTGCTAGACTTCAGTGTCCTAGTCTTACATGAGAACAATTTGTATTTTCATTGGCTACTGCCAACTGTAAGGCGTCATTAACCTGCGTGTTCTCTCCGCTGTAGATTGGTTGTTCAACCGTTGAGCCGTTAACTACTGGTTGAAAGCGTCGACGGGGCGTCCCACACAAGTTCTGCGGCCAATGGCAGAAGACAAACAAGCGTGCAACGTCTTGTAGTTTAGTCTGCTGCTACAAAATAACGCGAATTTTGCAGGCCCCTATCTATGAGACTCCCATTGGTACGCTTCTGGGCTCGCTATCAGCAGTGCAGCTTGCGTCCGCACTTTACAAACAGGAGGATTGTTTACCCCACGGATAATGCCCACATGCTTCAAAAGACTTAACGATGCGCTCTTTCCATTTCTGCCTCCTGGAGCATTTGAGGTGAGTAGTTTAACAAACAATTTGCTCAGAAATGATTCTAATTTTTTTAATATTTTATTTTGGGATATTTTATGATATTGTTGACATGAAATCAACATCAATTTTATGAAAGTGCCACATCGTTAAAAAAAAAAAAAACTCAAACCACTTTTTAATTTCAATTAGGAAAACTTTAAATTTGTAATTATGCACTGATCTAAATTATTTTTAAATAAGCACCATTATTGATATCGTGTAAAATTTTCTTAGTTTTACAGTACTCCAGGGAAGAAAGCAGTTAGAAATATGAAGCATGACTTACCTATGACTAGTTTTCATTTCTAACATATTTAATTTTAAATTTTTCCGTAAAACTGGAAAATAGACTGTAATCAAAACAAGTAATGTATTTCCCAGAAATTGTGTTTAATATTTTGGTGACGTAGGAATTAATTTTAACTGTAGCCGAACGCATTACTTATGTGAAAAGGTATTCCAGATTTGATTCATATTTAAACAGTTTGAAGGTAATGTAATATTGCATTTTGAAGAAATGTAAAGATAAAGATGTTAAAAGTATTCAGTTAATCACGAAACAGATATGAAGGAATGAAGTTATAGCCTAGACAATTCATGGTTACTTCCAATTTTTCTGAAGTCCTGCTAAAGTTCTGCTTTGAGGCAATTACTGCGCCTGGTGGGAGCTAAGATTGACTACACCAGAAAATTAAACTAAATAGACAACGCACCACATCCGTACGCAATCATTTTAATAGTATTTTTAATGAGAATTATTTTTAATAGGCATTACCAGCACAACTATTTTATTTCCGATTGTATTCATATTAATTACAAATTAGAAGTTCAGTTTAAACTAAAATAAGATACTTTTATGTTAACAGCCACCAAAATTTCGTCACCTTTATGCTAACATACATATTAAGTGCTTGTGATGTATGATTTTTAGGAAAGAACGAAGCACGTACCACGGGGTGTGATTTTTCAAAGGTCTTATTCTAAAAGTACGAATATACTGCGAACATACTATACACAAGCAGTTTGGCGGCCTGAGAATACGGCAGCCTTAAGTTCGAGAAACGTTACTTTCCTCCGCGTGATTTCGCTGCGAAGAAGTCCGCGGTCGATTCAGAAATTATTCTCGGACGAACGCCATAGCAGAGATGTGTGTGTACGCTGAAGAAATTTCAGAGCACGGCAGAAACCACACAGGTGCCTGAAAAATTCGCTTCGCCCTTTCTCTGTCCTTAGTTCCTCGCACTGCCATAAGTGAGATCTTATTGCGGCGTCCGTGGTAACTATATTGTAGTCACCATAATCACGGCTGGCGCACGCACGTGTTGTTTCATCACAGAGCCAGCCTCTGCTTCACCTCTTGTTCAGAGCTTCCTTGTTTTCGCTTCGCCCTTTCTCTGTCCTTAGTTCCTCGCACTGCCATAAGTGAGATCTTATTGCGGCGTCCGTGGTAACTATATTGTAGTCACCATAATCACGGCTGGCGCACGCACGTGTTGTTTCGTCACAGAGCCAGCCTCTGCTTCACCTCTTGTTCAGAGCTTCCTTGTTTTCGCTTCGCCCTTTCTCTGTCCTTAGTTCCTCGCACTGCCATAAGTGAGATCTTATTGCGGCGTCCGTGGTAACTATATTGTAGTCACCATAATCACGGCTGGCGCACGCACGTGTTGTTTCGTCACAGAGCCAGCCTCTGCTTCACCTCTTGTTCAGAGCTTCCTTGTTTTCGCTTCGCCCTTTCTCTGTCCTTAGTTCCTCGCACTGCCATAAGTGAGATCTTATTGCGGCGTCCGTGGTAACTATATTGTAGTCACCATAATCACGGCTGGCGCACGCACGTGTTGTTTCGTCACAGAGCCAGCCTCTGCTTCACCTCTTGTTCAGAGCTTCCTTGTTTTCGCTTCGCCCTTTCTCTGTCCTTAGTTCCTCGCACTGCCATAAGTGAGATCTTATTGCGGCGTCCGTGGTAACTATATTGTAGTCACCATAATCACGGCTGGCGCACGCACGTGTTGTTTCGTCACAGAGCCAGCCTCTGCTTCACCTCTTGTTCAGAGCTTCCTTGTTTTCGCTTCGCCCTTTCTCTGTCCTTAGTTCCTCGCACTGCCATAAGTGAGATCTTATTGCGGCGTCCGTGGTAACTATATTGTAGTCACCATAATCACGGCTGGCGCACGCACGTGTTGTTTCGTCACAGAGCCAGCCTCTGCTTCACCTCTTGTTCAGAGCTTCCTTGTTTTCGCTTCGCCCTTTCTCTGTCCTTAGTTCCTCGCACTGCCATAAGTGAGATCTTATTGCGGCGTCCGTGGTAACTATATTGTAGTCACCATAATCACGGCTGGCGCACGCACGTGTTGTTTCGTCACAGAGCCAGCCTCTGCTTCACCTCTTGTTCAGAGCTTCCTTGTTTTCGCTTCGCCCTTTCTCTGTCCTTAGTTCCTCGCACTGCCATAAGTGAGATCTTATTGCGGCGTCCGTGGTAACTATATTGTAGTCACCATAATCACGGCTGGCGCACGCACGTGTTGTTTCGTCACAGAGCCAGCCTCTGCTTCACCTCTTGTTCAGAGCTTCCTTGTTTTCGCTTCGCCCTTTCTCTGTCCTTAGTTCCTCGCACTGCCATAAGTGAGATCTTATTGCGGCGTCCGTGGTAACTATATTGTAGTCACCATAATCACGGCTGGCGCACGCACGTGTTGTTTCGTCACAGAGCCAGCCTCTGCTTCACCTCTTGTTCAGAGCTTCCTTGTTTTCGCTTCGCCCTTTCTCTGTCCTTAGTTCCTCGCACTGCCATAAGTGAGATCTTATTGCGGCGTCCGTGGTAACTATATTGTAGTCACCATAATCACGGCTGGCGCACGCACGTGTTGTTTCATCACAGAGCCAGCCTCTGCTTCGCCTCTCATGCAGAGTTTCCTCGTTTTCGCGTCGTAATTTCGGATTCGCAGTAAGTACTGATGGTGTGAGATTATGGAAAAATTCACGTTTTGCGAGTTGTTTAATATTTTTTGTGCATTATTTTAATCACATGCTATCCGCTTGTCGAAAAATGCCAGGGACACACTCATATTTTATCAACAAGTTCCTGCCATTTTTGCAAGCAGGAAGTAACACACAGTGAAAATTAGACACAGAAGTATTAAACGAATAGTAAATTGTAAATTTTCAATACCCAAGCATTTTCAATCTCAAACTGACATTGTGATACGAAAACGAGGAATTTCTGCATAATGGGTGAAGCCAAGTTTTAAATATACAGAAGTTAAATGGCGGCGTGATATTCCTACTCCAGCCACGCACTCCAGCAACATGGCCGCACGTCGTCCACCAATCGGCTCCTTCGAGACTAACTTGCCAGACGGCAGCCAGACTAACTGGGAATATTCCATATCGCGCAATAGCCAATCAGACCCAAGGCTCGTTTCCCGCAGCTCGCCGCGGCCAATCAGCGACCGAGTTCTCTTGCATCAAAGGAACCGCCAGGCTATTTTGCTTCTGTGGAGTTACCTATTCTGTGATTTCGTGATGGAGCAACATGACACGCAGACTACATTCTCCGGTGACAACTGGAGCCGCGCTGACGGTAGTGACTTTGTGACACATACATTCCAATGGCTTTTCCGGTATTACCGAAAATAAAAAAAAGACTATCACAACCATTATTAAAAACATAATGTAAATAGCACAAAAATAATTTTGCAGACGTTCAAGGGCGCTAGTCACCAGAATATTCATTATTTTACATTTGTACGAAATATCCCCCAACATGTAATCATTTTTTGTCTAAGTATTCTTTTCTCGCATGAAAATAAAATTTATATGGCATAGTTTTCGCAAAATAATCGCAATTTTAGTGTTCCCAGGACGTACAAATAAAATTAACGAAAACGTTCCAGAAAATTTAACGAGTTTGGCTGAAAGGTCATACATATACTGATTCATTCTGCTTAACAAATTTTATTTTACAAAAAAAAAAAAAAATCTCGTTAACTGCTACAAATAAAAATATGCGAAAATGTCTTGTTATGGGTAATTTTAAAATAAATATGTACAAATATTTTACAGCTTGATTTCACAAATTTCTTGCAGTAGCTCATGGTATCTTATTTCAATGTAAATCATTTCATTTCCGTGAGTGAGTTAGTTTTTATTTTTTGAACGTCCAATAACGCTAAAATTATGATTTTTAGATGCCGTAACGCAAAAAAAAAAATATATNCCGTAACGCAAAAAAAAATATATATATATATGCTGTCTAAAATTTTAAAAGCTAGGAATTAATTATAGTAAGTAATGTCAGCAAGTAGAACATTATTATGAACAAATTTAAAATAACAAATTTTTCGGAACTGGTGCCTAAAGAGGTGAGAAGATACCGTTTTCCGAAATTTCGCTGTTGTATTGTCCGTAGGAGTAAGACGTAGATGCGCACGCCAGATGCGCAGTAAACTGTCTCCGTGTTCCACTCGTAAGAGGGATACAATGAGTTAGAATGCGCATACGAGTCGCACCGTACCCACTCTCCGTGTCGCAACACCGGACTGCTTTTCTGCCAACAGAACTATAAAAAACAACGTGGGTACGATTTGAGGTTAGAACACTGTTTATGTAAGTACAGTAAGTGCTTTGAGTCTAACCTCGTTTTCGTGCAAAGAGAATATATTGAATTTAGTCACATTATTTTAATTCATGTAAAACCGCGGGTATTTTTAAAAATCAAATGTAAACAAACACATTCATGGGTGATGACCATGAGACTTTGACAGTTGTGTTGGCAATGGTATTATCAATGTTGGAGACTTGCCTAGAAGATGAAAATCGGTCTGCCTCATCTATTGTTTATTGTTGCAATACTAAACTGCCCGTTTGCCAGTAACACTATAAAAAAGCGTAGAGTGAATTTAAACTTGGTTATGTTTATTCAAAAACGTGTTTTGAAATTGTATTTCACTCGATCTAGCTGAGCTACAACTCAAATATGTGTACCGCGGATAATAGGCGCCAACTACTTGTTTCTGACGGGCATAAGGGGGGAATAAGTCTAAAACTTTCTGTTACAGCAGCCATGTCCTCTTCAATTTTATCTCTTTCATCCTCCCCTCCCCCCCCCAAATCCCTCATTCTATCAATCTCCCTATCTCATACTGTGCGTTGTATGTTCGTGAATACGGTTCTGCAAGTATCTAAAACGTATTTGGGACCGCGGTGGCTGAACGGTTAGCCTGCTCACCTCCCACCCAGGCGAATCGGATTAAATCCCCGGCCGGGTCACCCTTGGATTTTGCATGTGGGGATCGTGCCGGACGATGCCGCTGGTCGGTGGGTTTTCACGTGGACCTCCCGTTCCCCCCACCCTTTCATTCCGGCGCTGCTCCATACTCACCTCAATCACTCTCTTTGGCTCTCAAGATATCACCGTTTAAGAGCCGCCCAAATTCCTTGACTCACTAAAACGTATTTCACGTAGGCCAATTAAAATATATATATATATATATATATATATATAAGTTGTAATTAGGGGCAGTGATATTTCGTGAAAAGATTTTGAGACAAGATACAATTCTAAGCATTGAATGGTTTGCCAGTTTTTTTGATTGGCTGAAAAAAGTTCTGGTCACTGTTAACTGTTTGCGTACGAATCACGGAGTTCCAATGTCGGAGTTACTTAGTCCTGAGTGGCTTGGTCAAAGACGGACACGGCACCAGCAGCCATTGGAGGTATAACAACAGCTGAGGTGTGTATATAGTATTGAAGTCAACTGTGCGCTCAAATTTTTACGCGAAAAGTCACTGGCCCTAGTTGTAATAAATTGTACTGAAATGTTGCTGTTTTTGGTAACGTAAAGACCTGTAAACACGATATATTTTGAAAAGGAAGAGACAAGCAGTCTACAATAAGTTATGAATACTTGTTACAAACTTAAGTACCTAGTGACCGACCACTGTTTATCGACCCAGGAGGGTAACGCCCCCTGCTGGCTGGAAAGTAGAGGGCCAGCCGTCCCTTGACCGTCTGTACACGCGAAGGAAACACCGGGCCGCAAAAAAAAAGAATTATCATGTCGGCTCGCTTTCTGTGACAGATACGCGGTCACCGGCCTATCGCTCGTTTGTTGATTGAAAACAATCCTTTGTCTTGCTGCCGTCGCTATCATATAACTGCTGTACTTCACTTCCACTCGCTCGCGCAGGATGCGAACCAGCAAGCGCGTACCAATATAATTTTTTCCTTCAATTTGTTTTACATGTTAACGATTCTATTTTAAAGACAAAAAAAAGTATCGGTACACACACACGCACTATACTAACTAACATTTGTAACACCTTGCAAGGCTAACGATGCGTCGCGTTATAAAACATTTCTTGTGATTCGATGAAAATATAGCACGTTGTGCTTTTGTTATCGTGACGCTACACCAACGGCCGCGAAGTCTTGTAAAAATACATATGAACGTAATACAAGGGTTTATGACAGATATGACCCACTGTAGTCATAAAAAATTGGAAAGCTAAAAGCATGCAAGGCGGTATGGATTCAAGCCTTTTGCCGAACGAATCCGCGAAATTTTCGGGTTTCTATTAACACATTCAAAACGATGCCCATGTGCCTTACGGGCAGTGAATTTGTAATATTGTTTCGCTTTTAAAATGTCGCGCACGTTTCTTTACAGTTTTATTGCTTAGTCCGTTAAGGGAGGAAGATGTATACAACGTTTGTCACTAATTATCGTGTGTCCGGAAATATTCACCCACTCAGAGAATACATGATAATGAACTGTACAAGACATTAGTATCGCAAATGTTATAGGTCCACGCGAAGATGGCGACACCCTCGAACACAGCGGACCAATAGTAAACATTGATCGGTACACCCACTGAGTTCTGTTTGAACACGTGACATATATAAATGACGAATTTAGCGTCAAACAGCCAATGTAATTCTCAGATCTTCAAATCCACTACAGACGTTTCGCATCAAACATGTCGGAAGGAATGATTTCGCTACAGAATTTCGTTAAGTGTTGAAAATTATAACATACTGTGGGGTTTTATGCGACGTACAAAATAAATTCTGCAACGGCGGACGTTGAAAATAATGTTTCGCTCAGTAACTCACCCCTATCGGAATAATTGCTGAAATAGCACAAGACCACGGGGCGCAATGTTGAACCAGCTCACCGGGATCGGGTCCCCGAACCACGCGGTACCATCCAGGCCTCACAGTAGACAAGTACACCGAGAGACGGAATTGCGTGGCAGTTCCTTTGATGCGGGCATTACCCGTTCTCTGATTGGCTACCGCGGGGCTCTGGGAGAGGGCCTCGCGCCTGATTGGCTACCGCGTTCGAGTGGTCGCTGTATACTGAACGGACTTCCGACGTTCTGCTGGCTGGTGGCGCCATTTTTCTGGCACGTGCGGCCCCGGAGTTGGCGGTACAAGCTGCTTGTTCCGCCTCTGTA
>NQII01005915.1:91315-105122 GCA_002778355.1 Clitarchus hookeri
GAGGAGGGGCCCGGCGTGCTCGTAAATCTTCCGGCGATAGGGCGCGAAAGGACGAGGGCTCGATCCATAGTCCATAGGCTCGCCTCCCCGGGTCCGCGCTCCGAAACGTCTCCGCCAGGTATGGTACACGCCGTTCCCCGTAAAAATGAGCACTTACGAATAATCTCGAGTAACACTTTCAGACCCCACTTCAATTCAATACTATATACACACCTCAGCTGTTGTTATACCTCCATTGGCTGCTGGTGCCGTGTCAGTCTTTGACCAAGCAACTCAGGACTAAGTAACTCAGACACTGAACCTTCGTGATTCGTGCGCAAACGGTTAACACGGACCAGATCATTTTTTCAGCCAATCAAAGAAGCTGTATGACCCTACAGTGCTTTGGACTGTATCTCGTCTCGAAATGTTTTCGTGAAATATCACTGCCCCTACAAATAAGTATAGAATTGAAGAATTCGCGGATTCATTTTGGATCAAGTTAGAATCCAAAAACGCTTACGTTCAGAGTGCTATTGCAATTGGTTCAAGTTTTATTTAGCACCTCCTGAAGAACCCTGAACCAATAAGAAACACGCGGCAAAATGCAGCCCCAACTATCGCCTTGTGCTGTGGCAGCATGTAACCTATGAAGATTTTTTATCTGCGTCATGATACACAAGACTGGGGAGCCTACACTGCAGGTCATTTAATTCGCGAATTTTTCCTTTCTCAACATATAAGAAAACAATTTGGTGCATGACGTAGTCCTGCTTAACGCTTTCATTCCCACATCTATTTATTGATTCTGCTGTTGCAAATAAGAACATTTTTGATGTCTGCTGTACTTAAGTTGGATAAGAACTTGTTTCTTTACCTCGACCAGTAAGCTGTAGGCGTTTTTGTTCAGTGGTTAGTGATATGAGACAGACGTAACGTAGAGCAGTAGTACAGTTTACGAAACAGTTACTCCCAGGGAAAATCATTGGCCACTGAGGTTCGTAGAATAGGCCTACAGTTCCAGTCAAACATTACTTCCTGTGTAACACGTAGAAAGTTGGCTACAATGGGCATGAAAGGGTTAAACATCAAAGAAACGTATTGTTCTCCAACTTACGAAATAATAAATACTCTACTGTGGAAAATTACCAATATACGCTAAGTTTGATAATAGACTCCCCTAATTTCTTTATATTTTTTACAGTGTTTAACACTGCGAAAATACAACTGCCAAACCATGCGCATGTGTTTATTAAAACAAAATTAATAATAGCCACGACAAATCCATGCACTTATTGCTTTATACGCAGGGACACCCGATTTTCGATAAAATGTTTCACCACTAGTTGTACTTCACAACACTTTAGCTCAGATTCACTTTAATGATTGGATGCTTTCCGTGTTACGCGTCTTAGACGTCTGCGCGAGAATCACAGACGTACAGTGTTGAAGTTACCTAATTCTGATTGGCCAGTCAAGTAGGAAAATGTCTTCACGCAAAGACACTCCGCCAATAAGCAAACGAAAGCTGCTGATACACCCGTGCGGTATTGAAGTCTAGCACGTGCGGAAATATTTTCGCAAAATTAAGGTGTCCATAACGCCATAATGGCCACGAAGATGCATATAAACAAACCAAATACTAGATTCCGATTGGCCGCACGGATTTACGGACGCGGAAGTGTTGGGAGTTGTCCAGCTTTCCTACGTGTATCCGTACGTTGTCCGCATACGCATGCGTATTGCTGTAGATTGAACATGGAGAGTGTCGGTTGCTTCGCTTCCGTGATACGTAACAGTGTCCGCGTCATTGTAGACCGGGCCTTAGTGGTGTTTTCTGTGGCAACGAAAACTGTAGTTACGTGACCGGAAAATTTTGCGAATTCATTTGAGGACAAGGCAGATACATCTCAAACGCATGTACATTTTCTGTTCTCCGGCTAGACCGCACGCTTGGTAAACTGAGTACTAGGATCTCAGGCCTTGTGGTAAGACATGCTCGGTGCGATCTGGTGAATCAGATCGGGGCTATGCTCGGTGCGGTCTGATCAATCAGGTCGGGGCTTTGAATTTGGTCAACTTGGGTGAGCGCTGGTCATGTCTGCGATGAGAGGGCGTGATCCCTCTTCCCCGCCGGGGTGCGAAATGGCCGTAATGGCTAAGAGCGCCCCGTTAACAAATAATAGCATGGCTGTGATGGCTGTGTATCATACGTATATATGTTCTGTTTGCAGTTGGATCGCAACGTGTTAGACACGTCCAGGTGAACTCTGAGCCAGTAACAGACACCTGCAAGGGAACTAGCTCCGAATCACGTTCCTCCTGGTCTGAGGTCAAACTGGCTACTCTCTGGGGCAACAACCAATCAACAGAAAATGGAGGCTTGAAAATTCATAAGAGTGTGGGGTCTAGCCGACAGGTAACTTAAAACACGAAATTTTCTTGTCCCTAACTACAGTATGTTTGGTTATTTTCTCCCTTCTGAATGTCGAAATTGCCAATTTATTAATAACTTTTAGAGCGACTTCTGTATAAGATGGAATGGGACTTTTTTAACGTTAAAAATTTTACTCGTATTTTACAATTTTATGGAATCAAATAGAGAAAAATTAATAACTGGCAATCCTTCAGAATTGTTTTTGCTAACTATGAGAGCAAATATTTAAGCAGAGTGATATACTTCTGCTGAGCTAGATACTTTTTAGTGCAATAGGCTCATAGCAGCGCAAGATATTTTGTGAAATAAATGCATCAATATTGTAAAACAATTGTCCACAAAGTTGGAAAAACTGTTATCAAGTATTGCCTTTTTTTAATTTTTCTTTTTTGGCTTCTAAAAAATCTGTAGAATTTGACTAACGTTTTTGGAGTTAATTTATGTACCGCAACCTTTCAAAACGTCTTAGCTGTTGACGTCTTTCTCTTAAGTGTGCTAGCAACGAAAAAAATTCGTTTTGTTATATTTAGGGGCGGTAATATTTCGCTAAAATATTTCGAGACAAGATACATTACAAAGCACTGTAGGGTCGTCCAGCTTCTGTGATTGGCTAAACAATGTTCTGGCCCTTGTTAACCGTTTGCGCACGAACCACAAAGGTTCAGTGTCGGAGTTACTTAGTCCTGAGTGGCTTGGTAAAAGACGGACACGGCACCAGCAGCCAATGGAGGTATAACAACAGCTGAGGTGTGTATACAGTATTGAAGCCTACTGTGTGCTCCGATTTTTACGCGTAAAGTCACTGGCCCTAGTTATATTTGTATCACATATTGTTCAACTTGTAGACATTATCTGTTACTACTTTTTTTCTCAAATAAAATTTTTTTTTAGAACACGTGATTTTTGAAAAATAACATGTTAAAGCCAAAAATTGTATGTTTTTGTAATGTACAAATAAAAGAAAACAAACTATTTGTAGTAAATGTAACAAGGGCAAATGAAAAGTCTTGACTTAATTCCTTTCAAGGTATGGTAAGGAAAAGTTATTTTACAAATTTCAGGGCCAGGAAAATGAAAAATTTGCACAAATTTCCTTATTTTCAGAAAATATTTGCGGAAACATTTTCTTGTGCGACTTTATGGAGGTCTTGAAATAGCCCTTGGTATCTTCTTTCAGTGCGAATTATCATTTCTGTACGTAAGTTAGTTTTCATTATTTTTACATTTCTAAAACATTAAAATTGTGTTTGACATGTATTCATGCAAAAACTATATGCTATTTTATAGAAAAGAATATTTATTGTTAATATTTAAAACTTGAACAGTATGGGGTAAAAATATAAAATAAAATTTTCCTTGGCCAACACTTTTAAATAAATGTGTGTTGTGGTTCATTATCTTTGGCACTTCACTTTGGCAGACTTTTCTCGATCTTCCTTTCTCGCTCCAGTCTGTTTGTTGCTATTGTATAGTTATTTTCAGAAATATCTCTTAATTTCTCTTTCGACATCCCCGTATCTAATCAATTGTTGCCGTTCTGTTACTTGCGTTATGGCACCTTCTGTACCAGACATAACCGTAATTTTTGCACATTCACTAAACATCTAAACACAAAGGAATATAATGAGTAGTGTAAAACACTGATACCAAAACACTGAAATATGGGGAATATTAAACTTAAACTCTATGATATTCCGCATTTTCATTTTTTTTTGTTTGTTTCCTAAAGCAGGTTTTTTACTGAACATATTTAATTCGCTGAGTTTTGGAGCGATAAAGTTACGTGGAATACTTAGTATATGACATTTTAATACTCAACAGCTCCAGCCACATTTCACATCAACCCCAGATGTGGCATAGTTTTCATTACACTTCTATCACGTTATGAATGAATCCTAATCACCGAAACCCCTCAGAAGGCAATGGTTAACATTCACTTCACGATTGGACCGTCGCAAACAAAGAACCAGGACATAACTGCAGCAGCCTAGAGGAAATTGGTTCTTTTAACACTAACCCACTTTCCAGCAGAAATTTCAACTTGCCGGCGAAACCACGCGTGTGCCATGTAAGTGGCCCGGTTCCAAATCCCACTGCGTAACTCGTGCGTAGTTTATTAGTTCCGGGACGTAAGCAAAGACAGAGCTGACGTAAGTACATTAAGGATCAAAATACGCGTACGATCTCACTGGCGAAGGCGTCATTACGTCGTGGCTGCATTTGCAGGACAGGTCCACAGTCGTAATGGAAGCTTCCCTGCACGGAACAAATGAACACAGTTTCTCGTGATGTGCGATCTAGACCGCATCCACATCTCCGACTAATGTGTCGGGAATTACACCCCAGCCAGGCACACAGTTACGGTTGAATATTATATTTGCCGACACAATCGCAACTACGAAGACAGTGGCGAAGAATCGTGAAAGGAGTAAATAATGAATGCATCTTAGCGTAGTTAATTCATGACTACTTCCAACTTTTATGAAGCCCTGCTAAAGTTCTACTTTCAGGCAATCCCTCCGCATCATACAAGCAGAATTCAACCAAGTCTAGAAAATTACACTAAAGTTGCAACGCACCGCATTCGTGCACACTCATTTTGATCATAATTAACATGAGAACTATCTCGTAGTGGTCTACACCATAGACTAAATATGAGGTAGACAGATCTCGCTGGCCGCGCACAACCAATCTCTGTGCCCCAAAAATTGAACTGCTTATCTGTCAATACGACTAGCCAAAACGGCGTGGATTGTATTCGAGGTCAAAACACTGTTTAGTAAACAAGTGCTTTTAGATGGTTGTATACTTCCTCTAAGAAATCTGCAATGCTGTTGGATTAATTAAAAATTGGTTAAAGTGTTTTATTCATATAAAAATGACTGTCTTTTGAAAATTAATACATAAAGAAACACGTCCCTCAGTATAGAACATGTGACTTTGACAGTTGTGTTGTTTTGGGGTAGGTCAATGTTGGATACATGCGCAGAATACGAATAAGCTGTCTACTTCATTTTCAGTCTATGGGCTACACCGGCGTTTACGCAGCTACGAAACCGTGATGGTGCCGTGACTCCTGGAACCATTTGTATTTAGTTCTTCTGGAAGGAGCGGATTCTGTAATTCTCGTGATTTCCAATTTCCTCCTCCAGGCCGCTTGCTGTCCCGTGGTTACAACTCTTCCTACGCTTTTTTTTTCTTTCCAGTCCCTTCGCCTTACCCATACTGCATATTCCTTATAGTAAGGCTGGTGGCCTGTTTAAATTTAATTTATTTTATTTACCTATGTACAGTTTAGCCATAGGCCAGTTTACAACAAACAAGTGTAACACATGCATCAGTTATCTACGGTAAATTAGCGTTGGAAGATACGTTATTTAATGAACAAAGAAATATATTTGCTAAATTAAATAATATAAACAAATTGTTTACTAAACTAAAATTACAAAACACGTTATCCTAACTATTTGACAGATAGTAGTGCATTGTATATCAGTTGCAAATTACAAGTAAGCAACAAACACGCTATCACTACGTGTTATAGTGGACTTGAGTTTGGTTTGATTGGACTTCAACTTTGGCGGCGAGTCATTCCTAGGGGCACAAGTTTTTCGCGAAAAGATTTCAGGACAAGTTGTGTTCCAACGCATTGTAGTTCATAGCCACTTTCGTGATTGGATAAATTTGAACTTTTAGACGTCTCATTTGTCTGTCCGCGAATCACGGAGAATCAGTATCGGAGAAACATAATTATTATTGGCTCACTAATGTAACAGACTGTCGTCACTCAAAGACTAGCGGCCAATAGTCAAATGAAAATTGCAAGCGTGCGCATAGGATGTTGACGTCTAGCCTACGCGTAAATCTTAACGTGAAAAACACGTGGCCCCTAGTCATTCCACAGGAGGTATCTTGGTTTCTTATACCGTTCTAGTTTTTCGGCCTCTCTGGCGAGTTGGAGCACTCCTCAGTCTACCCTTCTACTAACACTTTGAAGTCTGGACACATTTGCAGACTTTCGAGGAAAGCTAGAAGTTAGCCCCGTATTTCCACCACTGCAGGAATATAATTTCTGCTCGTCTCTATTTCTTTACTGATCGCTATCCCATTGTTCCAAACAAACTACACTGCACATCATTTGTGTACTACGTAACGTTTGTTATTGGCCCGGTGTCTGCCAATGGAGTGCCAAGTTCACTGTGTTCCAATAAAATGTTATTTAACACTTGACATTATATACAGCCCATCGTGTTCATTTCCGTAACCATAGAGACATTTTGTATTGTATTTACAACATTGCCTGTTGGTGAGAGGAAATGCTCTTCAGAAATAATTGTAAGAACTTGGAAAAACAATGAATTAATATCCGTGTGATGCTTATCTTCAGGGATAGAGCTATTTCCAGATTTGCTTTAGCTCGGTCATGGTCTTCAAAGTACTGCGGGCAATCACATGGTGTTATCTAGTTTTGCTGACGTCCTTGACGTAGCTCGCTACGCAGCGGCTGACGGCGCGTGAGGTTCTGGGTTCGAGTTTCGGATAAGACGTGGGTGTGTGTTTGTGATAACTGGTGACGCCTACTTCCCTGCACAATACGCGTACACGGCAATAAATTGACGCTACGCCACTGTGGAAGACATGGTGGCTTATAGTGTCGTAGTTAATGCCTCCAGGTACAGACTATATGATGCCTGAAGGTTAAGGGGTTTGCAATAATGTAGTCGGTTGCTGTTTCATTTTGAAGGACGAATATATTGCCTGGAGTTTAAACAAGAACTACATACATCAACACTTCCGAGGTGTGGTACTCTAATTTGAATTTGACTACTCGTATTAACTGTGGGCGACTTCGTGGTTTAGTGGGGGGCTTCTCTGCGCGACGATGATTGTATACTTAACTCTTGCTGGTATGATGTCAGCTGTGGAGGGTGAGCTCCGGCGATGGGCGGCCTTGGCAAGGCCTGCANCACTGGCGCGGCTGGCCTAACTCTTTGCTCGGCGATCTTCAACTGACTGACTACTCTGGGCGGTAATAATCAACTGACGCGACTAACCTCTCGGATTGGTAATAATCAACTGTACCCCACTTCTCTCGAAAATGGGTTTTTATGCACGCCAACTTCCCTCCTTAAGTGTCAGCACGTGTCTCTATTATTGGGGGAGGGGGTGAGGTGGTGGAAAGCAGAACAATGCCTTTCAAAACATGTGCCCTGGTTCCTGAAGGTTGGAGGCGGGGAAGGTAGCATTTTGCTCCTAGCTTGCTCTGTCAGCTATTTCTTAGCGGTGTGTTTCCACATTGTTCTGTGGTTAGCTAAGGGGTTAGGGGGGTGTTCTCGGCACCATTATCCAGCTCGTCAGCTGTTTCTTCCGCGGTGTGTGTTTTCTGAATTTAGGCGAACTGCGTTTCTATATCTCGTGAAACCTCTGCGATCAACCGATCTCACAGGCTTGCTAGAGGCGTAGGGGGGTGGGTGGGTGAAGGGGGAAGGCCTAAGCCACAGGACATGTGTAACTGCGATCCTCCACCTGCCTCGTGGCACGTGTCGACTGAGAGGCGCTCGCAAAGGGGGTCAGCGAGGTTTCTATTCCAAAAGACGTCACACGTCAAATTCAAACAAACTATTTAACGCTTTGAAGTCGGCACACTTTTACTACCATTAGAGACAAGCTAGAAGGAGCTAGACACCACTGTGCTGTGTATTTTCCAGCCTGTAGTGTTTCTTCATTGGCTGTTACCCAGTGCGTAGCCTGTTTTACCTCAGACCAGGTGGCACGGGATTCGGTCCATGTTTATTTTAAGGCCAGTTGTTGGCTCAGAGTTCACAATAACAAACACAACAGAAATGTACATGCGTTTGAAGTCCAGCTTGTCCTAAAATTAATCCACGAAATTTTCCGGTCGCTATCTATGAATGACAATATTTCATTTGAAATAAACATGAATTCTAACACAAAGAAAATAGGTGTGTTGGCAATGCCTAGTAAGGAATAGTTCTTATGGAGAATATTATTGAACTGAGTGCGCAGACAAGCCATGCGTTGTCCTTCTGGTGTGATTTTCCGGACGTAGTTAAGCTTTGTTTGCACGAGGCGGAGGAACAACCTGAAAGTACAACTTTAGCAGGGTTTCAGAAAAGTGGAAAGTAATCATAAATGGACTGTGATAAGAAATATAAAGTTATTCAATTGAAAATAAAGTCATGACACATGGAAAATTCAACATGGCCGGTGAGATCGGGCCTTAAGCTCCGAGCAAAACCTCTCGACTCAACGACACAAACACGAGCCAGGAGAAAAAAAAAAAAGATTCTTTGCAATTTGCGTGCAGGAAACTGAAAATTTCGGAAATCACGTTGTTGTGTCAGTGTCGACTGAGGACCTTCGTCCCGGAGTTTCCAGAGGACAATGGTTGCGAGGATACAATGAAAGCAGACTTCCGTGCACGCGGAAGTTTCGTCGGAGTGATGACTGGAAATGCACGCACGAGAGGACGGGAAAACGGAATTCGGCGACGCACGCGACGCTTTCTGGTTTGTTGTACACGAGTCGGAGGTGACACAACGTCGATGCGTGTTTTCGCCCGTATCAGGTCGGCGCCACTCTCCGTGTGTCGAAACTGGGACGCACGTACATTTACGCCTGACGATAAAAAGAACTATCTGACTACTGCGCTGATTTTTAGTATAGTCCATTCACGGTTACTTACAGCTTTTAAGCATATTCCTCCGCCTCACACAAACAAACATTAACTAGAGAGCCGCGGTGGTGTATTGGCTAGACGACTAGAACCCCCCCNGCACCTAGTTGAACATGGTTCGATTCCCGGCGCGGTCGCTCCCGGATTTTCTCATGTGGGAATCGTGCCAGACGATGCCGCTGGTCAGCGGGTTTTCTAAGGGATGTCCCGTTTCCCCCGCCCCTTCATAACGGCGCTGCTCCATATTCTCCTCGCTTCACCCTCATCGGTTCTCAAGACCTCGATGTTAGGTGAGTGAGTGAAGAAATTTTGCCGGCTCTGAACATCGAGGTCTTGAAAGCCGATTAGGGTGATGCGAGGTGAGTATGGAGCAGCACCGGAATGAAGGGTTGGGGGGAAACGGGAGGTCCCCGAGAAAACCCACCGACCAACGGCATCGTTTAGCACGATTCCCAGTCGCGAAAATCCTAAGCGAACTGGCCACGGATTGAACCCGGTTCGCCTTAATGGGAGACAAGAAGTCTATCCACTCAGCCACCGCGGCCCCGTTAACTACGTAGTGTTATGATTTTAGGGACTAGGGAATGCTTCTATTCTTGGACGAGGGAAGTATTATCTAAACTAAAGTGAAGTTATTCATGAAGACCGAACAGAGTTTTAATATAATTTTTGTAGGCACATAAATACAAGATATTGGCGTGGGAGATCCTAATCAAATCCAATATATGACTAACCTGAAGTGTTGTGTGTTTTGTCGGAAAGCGACAAGTGGCATGCAATTCTGCATCTTGGTCGTTTCAATCAATTATTATTACAGTTCACGGAGGAAAATCGCTTTACCATGAAGGGAAATAATTTTTTTTACCATGAGCCAGGAAAAACATTTTATGAGACAGGGCATTCCTTGGCATTCCATCCCCGTGGATCTCATACTGATGTAAGTAAACAACATGGCTAATCAAGCGATTGTGTAAAATATTTTTTTGTGATATCATAACGTGTACCCACACATCAACATAGTTCCGGCAAATACCAGCCATTGTTGTTAGTAGCGGACTGGTGCTGCTCAATTGGTTTACTTCGGGAAAAGTCTACAGTAAGGGCGAAAGAAGTGTTGCCTGCGATCAATGGCAATTTGTTACGGGAGGACAGGAATTGGGCAGAAAAGTATATCTTAAGGTACAGTAGAAGGACATTTATTACAAATGAAGTACATACTGCATTCGACTGTACTGCATGCAGAACTCAGTACACACGCTACCAAAATGGTCGGGAAAGTGCAACCTACATTGCTCATGCAAGATGACAGCATATATTTTGTAAAGATGTTAAATATTTTCCTATAATTAACTACTATGATTAGGACCACCTGTTTAACGTGAAAATATTCCACGGTTAGCTGTACCGGAAGTCAATTTCGGGGTTGGATGATTTTAACTCTCAACCACGCGAGGTGCCTGCAAGCCAATCACGGAATTTCAGTGCCGGAGTAACTTAATTCTGATAGGCACAGTCAAATATAAATTGTAGACTCTTACAGACACTTGGCCAATAGCTAAAGGATACTTACTTGTGTGCAAATTTTTTCGCGACAAATAGCTGTCCCCTAGGTGTCTCCTAACTATGATTGTAGGCAAATAAAAATAAATATACTGGTACACCTACCATTGTTAAAATTTTTTTCGATAGTTGTTCCAGTTATAAAATTGATAACTTTCGTGGCTAAAATGGATAAGCAAAAAATAATTTTTTAAATATATTTATGAACATTATTACTATTTTTATTACATACAACCAGATTAATTACTATGATGGCATTGCTTGATAAAATGGATAGGTTCTTTTTAATGTGCTTTCTAAAGCATCTAGAATGGAATTACGCTTAAATAGTGGTGCAAATTAGACTCTGGTTAATATAATTTTTTAACATTTAAAAAGTGAATGCTACCAACATATTTTACAGTGTTAGAAAAAATACCTGCCAATTTTTCTCTTATATTCAACATAAATCGTACTTTTATAATGATTTTGGTAGTGTTTTGTACCTTTCAGTGAACTATGCGCGTGTTGTACATTTGGGTGCAGTTCTCCATTGGAAGCCACTCTCCTATCTTGGACTATTCAGATCCGTTGCATACAATTGTGTACATAATACACATGAAGTTTTATATTGGATGGTAGCCTACTGGACACTGCGAGATTCAGTGTCATATGATTAGGGATAGGAAAATTTCGCGAGTTAAGTGACCTGTAGGCTAGACTCCACAGTCCTGTGTAATCTCGAGCTTCAGTTTGTTCATTGGCTGCTTCCCCAGTGAGTAGCCAGCGTTACTTCTCACCTGCCAGTTNGTGTAATCTCGAGCTTCAGTTTGTTCATTGGCTGCTTCCCCAGTGAGTAGCCAGCGTTACTTCTCACCTGCCAGTATGACACTCGCTACTTGCTTCCTTTCCAGTCTGCTATTTGCTCAGAGTCGTCCAGGGTGTGTCTAATGAACTGCGATACAATTGCAAAGTCAACTTCAGTTTACACCTTGTTTGACGTCTACCTTGTCCTGAAATGATCTTGCGAAATGTTTCTATCCCTACATATGATTAGAGCCACGAGTATTTCGCGAACTCATTTGGAGGCGAGGTAGACTCCAAACACTTGTTATTTTCTCTTACTGTTGTGATTGGACGACAGTTGTTTAGACACTACCCGTTTAACTGCGAGCCAGTTATAATCAGGAAGCAGTAGTGTGGGTGAGTGTTTACCAGTACTGTACAGAGTCCTCACTTGATCACAGCAACCAATAAGCAAACTATAATGCCAACTCAATCCGTGAAATTCTCGGGGCTCTTCCTATGATCTTCCTTGTGTGCGACTGATTTGAAAACCGTGCTGCTGCTCTGCGTTATGAATAGTTCTTGTTACCACGGCGAAGGGCCGGAAAATTACGCGAACTGCTTTTCGGAGAAGCTAGATCTCGAACGCATGTGCATTTCCGTTGTGTTTGGTAATGGGTTACGGTTTATTAGACAAGCCCAGGTGAACTCCGAGCCAATAACAGGCCTGCAAGTAAACAAGGGCCGAATTCTGTGCCACCTGGTACGAGGTAAAACACACTACTCGCCTGGGAAACAGTCAATGAACAAATTGTATAGGCTNCCACCTGGTACGAGGTAAAACACACTACTCGCCTGGGAAACAGTCAATGAACAAATTGTATAGGCTGGGAAATAGGTACATGAGACAGTGGAATCTAGCATACCGGTTGTCTAACTCGCGAAGTTTTTCTGTCCCTAGGTATAGCCTGTCTCACTTTTTTTTTGACAACTCTGAAAACAGTCCTATTGACAGCTGTTTTATGTGGATACAGCGGCGTCTCCCTCCCACCACAGATGGTGTTTGCAGAAACACAGTCAGACCGCCAATCTACCCAGTTTGTCAAAATAAATTATTTTTCCTTGGAAATAACTGTACATAAGTTTACTTCCAGAGCTGTCAAGAAAGTGCACTCGTTCGTGAGACAAACTGTAGATCCGCACACAAATCATTCCCAAGGGGGCACCCGAATTTCGCGAAAAGATTTCCGCACATGATAGATTTCAATACCGTGCGGGCATATCAGCAGTTTTCTTTTGCTTGCTGGCGACGTGTCTTTGAAAACAGTTTCTTACTTGGCTGGCCAATTAGAGTTGGGTTCCTCCGATATTGTAAGTCCGTGGTTCGCAGGCAGACACCTAAGACGCGTAAAATACAAACCATCCAATGACGGAAGTGTATCGAAACTAACGTGTTACGAACTACAACTTGAAAAATACTTTCGAGAAAATCGGGTGTCCCTAATAATCACAGTTCATTGGTTGTGGTGGCTTAGCAAGAGCTATGTCGGCTTAACCCGTTACATCACGCATTAATTTCTGTGTTCAAGTGCTGCAATCGGGTGAATTTTTTTTGAACGCGCTCTACTGACACTTGCCTTGGAACAAGCGAACAACGCGCCGCGTGCTAAATGATATTGGCTTTAACCATTCACGTCAAATAGGCGTAGACAATTACTGATTAGCCACGAGGAGGACTGCGTACAGCACCACGCACAAGTATCATTCATGTGCAACAAGTTCACGTTCGTGGATACGATGACTGAATGCAGTAACCCTTACAGACCCATTTAAGTTTGCGGTTGCTGGTGTTGCAAACAACAGATTTCGTGAAATTTGCTGTATTTAAGTCGTCACAGCACTTTTTTTTTATCCTTTAGTGACCTTTTTAAATAAATATTGCAGTGTAAGTAATAAATATAGAGGTTATATCCCACCGCACTCGAAAGTAAACGTCTAAAGGTAAAATTAAATATATTTACTGACAATAATTAAAAGTGAGACTGCTTTCAAAAGTGCTCACTTTACCGTGAATAGCCTATACATCTAGCTAGTGCACACGGTTGTGTACACTGTATCTGAATGGGATGATATATCTAAAATCCGTCCGGATTCGTCCGCCCATTCCGTTTACGTGTTCTGTGTCCCGTTTTCTTACGCATCCGTGTTTTGTAGAACGGGGGCCTTGAGGGAGCTGCGAGGAGTCCCAGAGGCTGCTGAGACTTGTCCCAATATGGCGGGCGTGTGGCGAGGGTTCCCACAACTACCATCCCTTCTCCCCCGCGGGCGCGGCGGTCCAGCCCCGTCGCCATGGCAACAACGATCCGCGC
>NQII01005915.1:112644-139936 GCA_002778355.1 Clitarchus hookeri
ACTACTCAAGACCTCTATCAAATCTCTCCACTTAGGTACGCAGTGTACAGTGCCGGCCAAAAATTAGCCTGCCTGTGTTTCACGTATACAGTTGTTTACACTGGGTTTGAATGGGATAAACTTCGTAGGGTCTAGCAATCTAAATATCTAAATATTTTAAAACACGAACTGGGACATGGTCAAGAAATCTTTTCCATAAAACTGGTGGTCCCTATGAGAAGACGGCATCTGAACTGCGCGATAGTTTCCATGTGTAATGCGAAATAACTGTACCAGCACCAGCTGTCAACCAATTTTTAAGCGTAATAAAAAATGTTTTCTAGCAAATAAAACAGTTTTAAATTACAGGAAGAGAGTATTATTTTCTGCAACGTGAAATAAGGTGTTAAATAAACTATTATATTCTGTTGGTGATTGTTGCATCTCCTCCTTCAAGAGTGTTGGACCCCAAAAAATTAATAATTTCTATAATG
This sequence comes from Clitarchus hookeri, assembly GCA_002778355.1. Lineage (NCBI taxonomy): Eukaryota > Metazoa > Arthropoda > Insecta > Phasmatodea > Phasmatidae > Clitarchus > Clitarchus hookeri. The sequence goes on from NQII01005915.1 coordinate 113,118, forward strand.
TTACCAAACATTGTTCACCTTGTACGCATTGTATGCGATGACATTTTCCTCTAATAAAAAAATGTTACACTTTACATTTTTTGAATAAATTGATGTCAAATACAAAATTCTTCTGTTTTGTTGCATCCTGCATCCATTGTAACAAATACTAACTAAGTTGTACATATGAGAAAATTTACAAAGTAAACGAATCCTATGGGCTTCCACGTGACAAATATGTAAATCACCAAATAACAAACCATATATATGAAAAAAAGTTAAATATAAAGATATTTGTGAATTTTTTAACGTTTTATTAAATGTATGAACTGCTTTTTGGTGATTACATATATACCAAGCAGTAGCCCACGGCAAACGATTATGGTGTAATTTTTTTCATTTTCACAACTCAGTAATTATTTGTAATAATTGCTGCAACAAAACAGAAGAATTTTCTATTTGACATCTTATTATTCCAAAAATATAAAGTTTAAACATTTTTTATTTGAGGAAAATGTCTTCACATACAAGCGCACGAGTTGAACAATGTTTGGTACGATTATAAAATTATTATTTTTTGGGATCCAACACCGTTAAGGTGAACCATGCCCTGCCACATTTCGAAAGAACCCCTATACCCAACTAACTTTTGACCTTACACTGCAGTACAGACAAGACAAAAGGAATTACGAGCTCATAATTAGGTCACAATTTTAATTATGCCAAAATTTTGCAAAATCAATATTGTGATATAAATACGAGATCGTAGTTCAGACGTTATGCCTATGCTGTTGTGTACGGTCAATAGCTGGTTGGGTATATGGGTACTTTAGAAATTTTCTTTTTAAAATCATAAACAAGAGGGAGGAAGGTTTCCCTTAACACCGATTCACGCTTGAATTAACATACCGACACGACGTTCAAACAAACGATTCTGCATTACAAGCTTCATTTTCGTATGCTACGTTCCCAGTACGGAGTTCACGGATAGAGCCAAAGAAAAGAAAAGTTGGGCGGTGTTCTAAAACGTAACTCCGAGAGTAGTGTAAAGTAACAGAGAGTACTATGTGAGGAAAGCGAGAGTAAACATGGTTTTGGAACGAGCATGAAGGAAATAACATTCTGTGTTTACAAATATGTACTGATTCAGCAGCCAATGTAAATTCTAAAATATGTCTATTACTTTCCTCGAATTCTTCCTTTTCCAAAAAATTTGTTACATACATAAACAGCTTTCTTATAATTATATAACCATAAGCATTACTTCCAAATAATGGAAACTTCATCCAAGTTTACTTTTAAATAAATGTACGAATTTTATCACACGTAATTTGTAATTTTTCCAGAATGTCCACATTTCCTTCAAGTTTATGCTCACTGAAATAGTACTTGTAAAAGTTTTACTCTGGCAAGAAAGATGCTTAGAGTAATTACTACGCAGTTTTGGTACACTGCCAATACAGAGTAAAACATTTACGCGAAGTGTTTTGGGACAGCCAAAGAGAAAAGTTTACTTGCAGAGTAACGTTTTGGAACGCCGTCTTGGAGTGTGGGAGTGGTGTGGGGGAAGGGGGTTGTAGAAGAATGTTTTGAGTGTTTGAGGGACGGGGCGGGGGGCAGTGGAGGGGAGGAATAAACTTCACGGACGTTTCAGCTGTTCTCTTCGCTCGGCTGTAGGACCGCGTCGTAGCCGGCCAGCGATCGTTTTATTGGCCGTCGCGAACAGCTTGTGGGAGGAGCCGGTCCTTTTTCCCACGGGCGAACACTACGGCCAGATGGAGTATAGTCGCGTGAGCGGCGCAAATGGACCGCAGATGCTGGCATGCCGCGACACGGCGGCAGCACTTTTTATCTCATAGCCACGTAAGTATAGGCCTGAAGAGTTGGCAGATTCATTTTGAGCCAAGCTACAGTTCACAAACTCTCAGTTCCAGATTGCTAATGCAATTAGTCCACCCGTTATTTAACACTTCCTGAAGAACTCTGAGGCAATAGGAAAGACGTGACAAAATGTAGGTCCAATCATCGCCTTCTGCTGCACCAGTAAGCAACCGATGAGTTTTTTTTTATCTGCGTGATTGTACACAATACTGTGGAGTCAAGCCTGCGGGTCATATAACTCGCGAATTCTTCCGGTCTCTCCAAATAAGTATATTTCATAATTTATTTTAACACTTTCACAACTATGCCTGTATACCATACGGGCAACTACTTATTAAAACTGTCTCAGTTTTAAAATATGACACACCAATGAATTAAATTTCGTTCCTTAGATTGGCAAGCAAGTAGCACATAATGAAACATTTCTTCTTCAAAAGAAATCATTCAGTTGGATAAAATGGTTGACTTATAAAACAAGTTACTGAGCATGATAGGCATACAAACACCAGACACAGGTATGGACATTATTTTATAGGTGCTAGAGACCCGAAGGTACAGCTGGTGAGTTCTGATAGAGCAAGAGAAGCGAACACGGGACGTAAGCAATGTACAAAAGTCAATGACATCTTCATCTCTTCACAGGCAAATATAGACGTTTTGCATCAAGCGTTTTGGAAGACCCCATGTCGAAAGCAACAACATTTATTGGATTCAGCCAGTGGTTTTCATGTGTAACAAAATTTTATCTTCATCAAGCATTTCGATTCTTATCTTTGGAAATAACGTACAACAAGAATTAACATTAAAAATACACACTCTATAAATTACACGACCAGCTACACTAGCATATTTATATGTAATTATATAATTAGGATCAGAATTGTTGATAATTTTGGCAGATGAGTGGATGAATAGGTTTGGGCGGCTCTTGACATCGAGGTCTTGAGAGCCGATGGGGGTTAAGTGAGGTGAGTATGAAAGTGCGGAGGAAACAGGAGATCCCACGGGAAACCCGCCGACCAGAGGCATCGTCTGGCACAATTCCCACATGCGAAAATCCAGGAGCTACCCCACCGGGAATCGAGCCCGATTCGCTTAGGTGGAAGGCGAGTATTCTAACCACTACGTTACCGCGGCCCCTTTGGCAAATGAATAACCCGCACTACGTGACTGATAAATGAAGATGACTTCAATCGAACGTACTTCCAACGAACACTTGAACATACGATGGTCCCTAATCCAAAATTGTAACGCATTCTGACAACAGTAAATGATAAGTCTCATTAAAACATAAGCTACATTACGAGTCGTAATTTCAAAGTCACACAGAGTCAAAATCGTGGACGCGGAGTCTCTTTTGATGTGTGCGTACTCACTTCCTAATTGGCTACGCGAAGCTCCGGGGACAGGCCTTGTGTCGGATTGGCAGGGAGCTAAGGAAATCCGCGAGTTCAGTGACACGTAAGCTAGAATTAACAGCATTATGTACAATCGTGTAGATATGAGCCGCTTATTAATAGATATGTGCAGAATTCACGTTATTATTTGACGCCGTGCTAGACTTCACTGTCCTATTCCTACACGAGAACAATTCGTATTTTCATTGGATACTGCCGACTGTACGGCGTCATTAACCTGCGTGTTCTCTCCGCTGTAGATTGGTTGTTCAACCGTTGAGCTGTAACTACTGGCTGAAAGCGTCGATGGGGCGTCACACACCAGTTTTCGGCCAATGGCGGAATACAAGCAAGCATACAACGTCTTGGTGTTTGAGTCTGCAGCTACACAATAACACGAATTTTGCATGACCCTAGTCATCAATTGCTTAGTGTGGCACTGAAAGGCAATAATTGGCCCTCATAATCATTCGTACTTGACTGAGTTTAATTACACTGCAATCACGTTTGTGTAGCTGAATTCGTACTCACTGCAGAATATTGTGGAAAGCAAATTTGCTAAAGAGATTTTTTTTTTCCAAAATATGTCTTCCAAACAAAATAAAGTAAATCCAAGCCTCTTGTCTTGAAGTACATCCTGTAGTGGTTGTTATCATTAAAGTGTTGGCCTGTAAATATGTAAACCAGGAGGAAATTTCTGCTCTGAAAGCCCGATTTATTTAAATGAGTGATTAAATTATTTTGTGGTGTTATTTCCTCACAGGAATTGCCTCAATTATTAAATTATCCATTAACGCTTACATTTTTGTATGGGCATCCAGGAGTACACAGAGATTAAATATGTTGTCAAATGCAGGTAAATAATGTTATTACTATCCCTAGATTACTACATAATAAACCGTCATCCAATTACATACGTTTACATTTACGAAGTGTGATTCGTATGGTTACAAGCTCATTTATTACGATAACTGTGTACGAATTTCCAGCCAGGTTATAGCTGTTTATAAACCCAATTTTATTCTCTGCGGGTATACGGATAGTGTAATGATCAACTCTTAACATTCTTACTCGTAATCAATAAAAAAATATTTTCATTGACAGAAAACGGATGTTGTTTTTAACATATTCATTGCTAATTGAGGTGAAGTTCACAATTAATGCATGTTTTGTGTTTCCGTAGTGTTCGTAAGAAAGCCACTTCGACTACTCAGAAATAAAGTAACGACAAATGCCTCCAAGTAAAAATTGTAGATATATATTATCGCATTGTCCCTTTAGGCCTTGCCTATGCAATAATATCCGTAATAAACTTTTATGTTTTGTAATTATTAATCCATAAATACGTGTGTAAAACCAGTTTTTATTTTCAAATTTAACATTAATTATAATTTTCTCAAAGTATACGTAATCGTAGGGTACACACAGTGTCATCATTTATAAATACAATAGAACTTAACAGAAGGCTAGTTTTTCAAATTTTCCTACACCAGTACGTTTCAAATATGCGGGCAATGCAAATTTTTCGTACCCCATTAATGTTGGCCAGAACTGAATATTAGTTGTAAAAAGAGGCCGTATGATTTCATTGTATAACTAGGAGCGTGAGAGAATGGTTCACTGAAGAAAACAGCTCAAGTTATTTTTATATTTTATGTTAAACGTAAACGGGTCTATAAAAGTTCCGATCACACATGAACACTTTGTTCTGACACCATGAGCTTAGGCTACAACGCATTGAAATCTGCCAAAGAAAATAGCTGGTCGTTATTACAATGTATTGCTGGTATTGTGGATAACGCACATAAAAATTTTTAATATTTCGCAATCGGACCATATTAAGTATTGTCACGACGGGCTTCTATGATGTGACTCCAAGAATTGCGCCTGAATAAGAAAATTCGTGTTATTCCAGAGGCATCATTTTAATATTAACACTAATTGCAATGTGCTCAGAAAAAATTTAATAGTTTGAAGTGTGGAGTTTGTCAACTGCTTCAGTGTTTGTAAGAAAATTAAATAAAACATCTAATACCGTTATATACACTGTATATTTTAGTTAACTAATTTCACTGAGAAATTCGTTTTATAAATTTGTGGTCTTAGAAAAAATTAAAGGAAATTTTTTTAGGAAGTAAATTTTCTCCCCCATTTTATGCAGTACCTGCCTGCGTCAAATGAGAAGTAAGAAATCAATGATAATCAAAAATTCCTTCATCGGAACACTTATAATAATATAAATACCTGCGAGACTTCGCTCTTTGAAACACGCCTGCTCCAAGTATTTTGTTCAGGTAAGCGAGCCAATGGAGAATCTACCTTCTAGCAAGATCCTATCTAAGCACATTGATAATGAATACCGGTTTATTTGGTACGGCACTCGTCCGAAGGTCTTCACGATTGATATAAAAAACACGCTATAAATCATAGAGCATTAAATAACCCAGGTAATCAGTTTCTTTTTTTTTTTTTTTTTTAAGAAAAATAGGAGAAAGGCCAACGCATATTTCATGGACACGTAACACAGATACCTTATTATTACTTTTTTTTTTTAGTTTTTGTCGCATACGTGTGCAATGAAGGACTTGTGTAGTTGTCTTGAACATCAAAACACTTACTTCACGCATGCTGTAGTTGGCTCCATAATCAAATGTTGCTTCACCTTTGGAACGTCCTCGATGGTCCATGTGGCGAGGCTCTAAGCCAATGATATTCCATGACTCAGAATTTGAGCAAAAAATCAGTACTTCAGGATGTTAAAAGCTCGCTGTAATCGGAGATTCCTCTGCCTTCAATTTTTCTGTTACTACGATGTACATCGGTGACCGCGGTNTCCTCTGGTGTAGTGGCTAGACTACCCGCCTCCCACCAATGCCAACTGGGTTCTATTACCGGTGGGGCCACCCCCGGATTTTCGCAAGCGGGAATCGTGCCGGACGATGCCGCTGGTTGGTGGGTTTTCTCGGGCATCTCCCGTTTCCCTCGCCTTTGCTTTCCGGCGCCGCTCCATATTCACCTCGCTTCACCGTCATCGGCTCACAAGACCTCGATGTTAATAGCTGCCCAAATCTCTTCACTCACTCACGATGTACATCATAATACAATAACCACAGAAAATGAATTCTTGGGGAATATTATCCTCAACTTACAGCTTTGCCTGAATTTCTGTACAGAAATAATGTAAGACCCGGAGTGTTTTTGTTAGAAGTGTTTCCAGTTTTGTAAATTTGCAGCTCTCTGTTTGTGTGCGTCGCCTTTTTTTTTTTCCGTCTCTACTTTTCCGCAACTTGGTGATCATAATTGACGCAACCACGAATTGTCTACCTGAGTAAAATGTGCAACATAATGTTAATCTCGATACTGCTGTGCAAGATATTCGCATAATAAGTATCCAATTATCTTCGGATTGCTGTTGTGTGTGTTCTCACACCAAAACACAAATTACAGTGTTTTAAGNATAATAAGTATCCAATTATCTTCGGATTGCTGTTGTGTGTGTTCTCACACCAAAACACAAATTACAGTGTTTTAAACATAAGAAAATTACGTTACGACCATATATGTTAACTTTTGATAAACGCGGCTACCGTCCTGCGTTGTCTAGTTGTATAATCAAACCCACTATTTCTTGCCTTTCTCTAATTACTTGTCCATGTAAACATCTCTCTATCTCTGCTAAACTGCGCCACTTCTTATTAATAACAGTTCGGTAAATTCAGAGGAAATATTATAACTATTTACGATTAAGTTTCAGAACGTGAAAGATTCATTCTATCGATACTGACTGTTTAAGTTCTAGAAGTGCCTTTCAGATGAAAAATATCTCAAAAACGGTTAATTATTTCTGAAGCCTTTTCCGTTTTACGAACCTTTGTTTTACTATTATTTATTCTTTTAGTGCATGCTATTACTTTAAAATAACTAAATTTACATCAATTTTATTAATTTTAGTTAATGTCCATTAAGTTTTTATACCAATCGCTATGATAAAGATCGTAACTCTTTCTATACGCTGTTCACGGTAAAGTAAGCACTTTTGAAGCCCTAATTACTTTTTACTTTCAGCCAATTTGTATCCTTTAAATACGTGTTTTAAATAAATATATCCATGTGAGTAACAAACACAGTGTGTATATTCCACCAGACTCTGAAGTTAACATCTAAGGCTACAGTTAAAAAATATATATATATTATTATTCAAAATGAGAGGGTTTTCAAAAGTGCTTACTTTACCGTGAATAGCCTATAAAAATCATGTCTCTGTGTCCTTAAAGACTTAGTCCTCAAGCTTTACAACCATCTCACCTTCATAGTAAACGTGAATAATCTATATTCTCAATCTATAAATTGCTACCCATCAGCCTTACGAAATGGAATGATAGGATCCACCGGGAATCAGCATTACCTCAGTGAATCTGCGCCACCGCAATAATCAGTAAGCTGCCTGTGATTTACGGGGGAGCACTTTTCCACCAATTTAACTAACACGGGGCCGTTCTGGCTCTTTCAGGCATACAATTTAGCTTGAACTTACCCATAACTGAAAGGTTTACAAGTACAGTGACGCCGGATTTGGGTCAGGAAACTAAGGACAAATATATTTTAATGCTTAGACATTTTTATATAAGTGTGTTAGGAGAGGGAGGGGATTACCAAACTTACAGGCACGCACTTGCGTATATTTGGAAACAGAAGAATTTCTCAACAACTTCTCAAATTGCGTATGGCTCTTACGAAATTTTACTTTTACATGCGTACAAAGAGCATAAATGGCGTTGAAAAATGCAGATATTGTCAACTTAGTACACTGGTGTTCTGCTTCGATGGATGAAAAGGTTTCCCAGAGAGAGAGAGAGAGAGAGAGCAAGAGAGAAACACNGTACACTGGTGTTCTGCTTCGATGGATGAAAAGGTTTCCCAGAGAGAGAGAGAGAGAGAGAGCAAGAGAGAAACACACTGAGTATAAGCATGTGATGTGCGTGTGAATAAAAAATAAAGAAGATGGAGTATTATTTTACACGCGTAATCGGCAGCTGCTTTAATTTCACGCCAGCAAGCAGCACGGCAGTTCCGGGACGGTGTTGGCGGAAAGGCTCTTTTTTTTTTTTTAATTTCGCAGGCGGTCTGACGTGTCTGCGGCNTCAGTTTCCGAACACAGAAATAAAAAATTCCCCTCGTGCATTTTAAGCCGGTCGCGTATTCCATCATTTTATGTTAATACGAATTTGTCGGGTGAGTGGCCCTTGAAGTCACCAAAGCAGTAATTAACCCCTATAAAAAGCGTGGTTTTATTCTTTTTTTCCGTCATGTTAAAATGTCTCTTAAGAAATATTACCTATTACACCGCCGTAGTTCGAACGAGATTGCGTCTTAAAGAGAAAAATTTTCACGCTTTGCTAATGTATAGGCCTAGTCCAGACTTCGTCGCTGATTAAAATTCCCTACATTCTCACGGAATATTTACGAATACGGAAGTGAAATGGTAAGGCGGCTCCTTTGATGTAGGCCCACTCTTTCGCTGAATGGCTGCGGTAGGGTCTGGAAGTAATCATGTCGTCTGATTGGCTGTTGCGCGCTGCGAAGTATACCCCATTGGTTGGGCTGCCGTCCGGCATGTATGATACCAGGCACCCTGTTGCCGGCCAGTAACGCCATGTTTCTGGCGTGTGTGGCTGAAGTTCGGGTAGGAAGGGACTTGCCACTGATAACAGCAGTTGTTACAAATCACGTTCCAAATCCACGAACAGTTCGACATAAGTAATATGCTGCTCCATGTTGTGCTAGAAGTGTTCGATTGGCGACGAGTCAGTTAACGGGCAAGCCGCAGAAGTGTTCAGACTCGTGAACACTCCTGAGGATTCAGAATTTTTATGCGGGCGGGAGTCTTCTTGCTGGTAAACTGTCCCTCAGGCACTCGGCTAGGAAAAGCAGAAAAGGCATAACATAGGGCCGCAGGTCTTTAACGAAAGTACCCGTATGCATTAAATGAACTTCGTGACACTGTTGGTGTCGCGGTGGTGTTGTGGTTGGACAACTCGCCTCCCACCAAGTCGAACCGGGTTCAATTCCTGGCGGGGTCTTTCCCGGATTTTCGCACGTGGTAATCGNCAACTCGCCTCCCACCAAGTCGAACCGGGTTCAATTCCTGGCGGGGTCTTTCCCGGATTTTCGCACGTGGTAATCGAGCCGGACGATGCCTTTGATCAGCGGGTTTTCTCGGGGATCTCCCACCCTTTCGTTCGGACGCTGCTCCATACTCATCTCGCTTCACTCCCATCGGCTTTCAAGACCTCGATGTTAAGAGCCGCCAAAATCCCTTCATTGACTCATTCACCCGTAGCTCTATTGCATATTTGCCAGGGACTGGTATGTCTTGACGCTTCTGGTAGGATGTGTGTGCTCTTATGAAGCTGTCATACGTCGCCGAGTGGTTTACAAGGAAGCCGCTGGCCCTGATCGTTCATCGCTGACAGTCAAACTGTCCTCTCTCCTGTTTAGATGACATCCCTGACAGCGTAATCGGCTTGATCGTGCTTGCCACGACAGGCTTGTAAGCTTGCAACAAGCCTGCTGTACAAGCCAGCAAGCTTGAATCAATCTAATTAGTCTCAACATGTCAAGCTTGTTGCAATTTTGAATTGTTAAACTTGCTGCAAGCGTGCCTTGGCTACCCTCCCCCCCCCATCACCAAGTTAATATAACTCAAACCATCTGAAACTCGCGATTAGCAAATATATGCCTGTCATGAGAAATTTGGCTTAAATCATACGGGATATTACAAGCTTGCTCAGCTAGGCAAATTCAAGTGAACTGGCAAGCTTGCCACAAGGTTACATGCTATCTGGGATAGTATTCCAGGATCAGTCCACCGCGAGCGGGTACTTACATGTGTCCGTCGCTTCCAAAGCAGATTGACAGAGAGCACAGACGCTGACCGCGCGCAAACAGTTTCCGCGCATCAACATCGAACTTATTTCATGCGAACAGATCTAGTAAAAACGGGCGTGGATTGGATTTGAGGTTAGAACACTGATTAGTAAACAATTTCTTTGAGATGTGTGCATATGTACTTCCTCTAACCAATTTGTAATGAATTTTGATTACATTCAAATTGATGAAAGTGTTTTATTCATACGAAAGTGCTTGTCTTTCGAAAATTGAGATATAACCAAATGCGTTTATCACTGTTGACCATGTGACTTTGACAGATGTGTTCCTTTGGGGTAGGTCACTGTTAGGTTCACGAGCAGAAGACGAATAAGTGGTCTACCTCATCTTTATTCTGTGACAGAGAGGTATGAAAGACACGATAGTGCCGGCCAATTCGGCATGCTGTCCGTCCTGCACCTCGCAGTCCTGTTATCCATCCTCTCTCAAACTCTTTCAGTTATTCACACAGCTGTCTCGTACGTCTTCTCGGCATAACTATCACTTATTTATCATCCTTAACTAGTATCGTGCGTGTAAAATAATATACGTTGTTATGATGACTGTTTATTTGTGCCAAACTACAGAGTAGATAATTACCTACACTCTAAGAAATTATTCGGGAATTTACCATACCAGTGTATACGCTTAGTGAGAAAGCAAATGGGGTAATGTTTTGCCTTATACATTCATTGTAGTGTTCCTAAATTTGCTCAGGGATGTGTCAGGTGCGTAGAGAAGTTGCCAACTTTTTATAGTAGCAACGCTAAACATTCCTATATCTGCAGCTTGATGTTTGGTATTGTTACAATACAGTGTATAGGTTAAAAACATACATTACAGTGTAGGAAGTTAATCAGAAAAATGTTTGCAGTGTACACACATGCGAAATAACGTGGCGGTTTCTTTTATGTGAGCGTACTCATTCTCTGATTGCCTGTGCAAGACTCTCGGACTGTAAATTATGTCCAACTGGCTACTGCATGCTGTCAAATGTTTCCTATTGGCCGGATTGCTGGGTTGCAAGTAAGTAACCAGGCGTTGATTGGCGAACGGCATTTTGGTGGCAAGTGACTCGAATTTGTAGGCATGTGCGACGGAAGTTTGCGGAATAAGCTGCTTTTTCACCTCTGTATATTCTAATATTCTAGGGTCATACGAAGATCATCAGCAGTGCCCTCCTTCAAGGTATCGGCATGCGCCGTCGCAAGAAACTTTTGTATAAATCTATTTGCTTATTTACTATCTTTCAAGGTTACCGAATGAGATTCACGGAATGGGCAAATTTATGCCACTGAGTTAAAATATAAATATTATTGTTCATTTATTACATTTTTGACCCATATTATCGGGTTTGATTTTGCAAGAAATTTTCATGTTGGTGTGATATTGAATGNTCATTTATTACATTTTTGACCCATATTATCGGGTTTGATTTTGCAAGAAATTTTCATGTTGGTGTGATATTGAATGGTTTTTCAATACCACAGCACGATTATGTTCAATAACACGCAGGGGTTTTACGATCTCCATGGTAAAAATTGTTCGTGTTGCTTAATTATTTTGTTTCTTTATTTGAATTGTTTTGGACACGTTTTTAAAGTTTGTCTGTTCTTTGTTCTAAAAGTTACCTTTAAATATCTATCACGAACTTAATTACATATGAACAAAAAACTACGCCTTAAATTTAAGTATATTTCTTTCACTCATATTTGAGAGAGAATATTCAATGAGTTGTTTACATAGAATCTTAAAACATTATTTACACAAATATATAAATTAATAAAATCTTCAAAAAATTAATTTTACCGCTTAAAATAAATCACGGCAATCTATTAATGTACGAATTTTAATTAACATAACTCCTGAACACTCAAACATATTATTATACATGGACGTTTTCAGTTGTGTTTCCAATAAGTTAGGCAGCCCAAAAGACATGCTTGTTGAAAACAAGAGGCAAAGGGTTTGGCAGTTATACGAAACAATGGAAGCAGCAAAATTTTTAAAACGCCAATTACTTCTGTGAGAAAACAAAGTAGTTAAGTACGGTTCTCAGAACATGAGATTCCCCATCTCAGATTAGACACCGGTTGCCCCAAACGGAAAGTTTCCATTCCAGATACAATGAGTGGTTACAAGACGAAGCAGTTTGAACATCTTGTCGGGATGTCCTCCAGTAGATTACGAACTCTTGTCATGGAAACGGGAACACAATAACGGGAGATCAGCCATCAAGAAGACAAAAGGAGGCTGAAGTACGTTCACAGTAATTTAAACTTTTTTTCCATACATTTTTTGGTAATTTTTGACAGCTCTTTAAACTGAATACTGTAACGGTGTACACGGTAACATGGATTTTCGCCTAATATGCTGCTGAATTACGTGTCCTACAAGGGATATCGGCTGGCTTATTCAACATAACTGTATATGCCCCCGTTCGACGCCCGGCGGTGCGGGGCGGCGGGGCGGCAGGTCGAGGCCTGGCTTCCGCACCACGATCAGCTGGTCAACTGGACGATGACGAGAGGTCCACCCCCTCCACCCCCTCAATTTCCAATCCTCAGCCCCTGGTCGGTGTTGCCTAGAGACGGTGCGACGCCTCTACTACGCCATCGGGTTGTGAGTGCGCCGCCAAGACGATCAGCGCTACCTTTATGGAGTTTCCTCAACACCTGACGTCACGAACTCTGGAAGAGCTGGCTAGACTACAGATGTATACCCTGACTGGAAGACTGCTCCAGAGAGAACATGCCGTGGGCTTCATAGAGGAAATACTATAAAATATAAGTAGTTTAATGGGCATTTATTATACTTGGGCATTTATTGCAATTTTATTTAAGCCCAATATTATTCAATTGTAAAATTTTAATAGCAGTCTTTCAATCTGTTAAAATTTTTGGGGTATTTTGCGAAATAAAAAGCGGAATTATGTCAATTGTTCATTCTCACAACTGGAGATAATTCTTGTCATTTGTTCCTATGGGATGGTATTCTTTCTTTGCTCGAGTTTATCAACGTATTCATGACATTTGCGCAAAGGTTTAAGGAGTTTATTAATTCATAAATTGATATGGACGTTGTTGGTGGAGAAAGATGAATTGGGCTCTGTCATGATGTGGATGGGCTTCCTCCGGGTGCTCCCGCCCCTTGACAATACATTACTGTGTTTAAAAAAATACTGTAAAATATTTTCGTGCTGTTAATTTGCCTTTAACCCGTTCGGTCACACTACAATGGTAGANTTAATTTGCCTTTAACCCGTTCGGTCACACTACAATGGTAGAACTGCATGCAATTTCAGAACCTTGCTCGAGTACGAAAAACCTTTGTCATAAAAACAAGCGGCCAATATCTGGAGGAAATCTACAGGTTTGCGCATGTGATATTGGAGTAAATGCCGTGGAACTTTTTTTTTTTACAGTAAATCAGGTGTTCCTGTGCAAAGTAAGGAACAGGAAAATTTCACGAGTTGAACGACCTGTTTAGTCCGTCCACGGTTATTGCCCGCTTCCCTGAAGCCCTGCGAAAAATCGGGTGTGCCTATTAATCGGCGAAGTGATGACACAAACTATTTTACGTGCTCAAGTTCAATTTTCAGGCTATTCCTCCGCCTCATGAAAATAAAGCTTAAGGCGCCCGTCTACCTGGCGCTTGAACTGCGTTGCAGAGTGTTCCAAATACACGTTTTTCAACTAAACTATTAAGCAGCGTGCGTCCAACGTGCTGATCTACGAAAAGAACACACACTTCAGACGAGAGCTGTTAAGTACTTTCAAAATATCACGTAAGTTAGAAACATCAATTCAGAGTACTCCAAAACCTCTAAAAACGGCCTTTCCAAGGCGCTGTAGCTCAAAATGCACGAATCAGATACATAGAAAACTACGATAGGTGCCTGCACTGAACATTCCTAAAGATTTCCCACTAATAAAATAATATNTTCCTAAAGACTTCCCACTAATAAAATAATATGGTCACCGCTGAAAGTCCCATAGGTACACGCAGCACGACGAGAACACTGCACGCCAGTTCAGAGCCTTGCGCTTAGCGGCGATGGCGTACTTGATGCGCGTGGCAGTGTCGCCCTTATCGCTCCCGCGCTTCTCGGCCTAAACGTGGGAAAAAGTTCCAGGTAGACGGGCGCCTTAACTAAGTCTTGAAAAATTACACCAAATGGACAGCGCTCTTACAGCTCCCTGTCTTCTGTGACGCTAATGGCCAGAAAAAACTCCGGGTACATAGGACTCTTCTAACGGGAAGAGAGAGAAATCATTGCTGTGTAACCAGTTTGTGAGCCATAAAAAGTGTTCAGCATTTATTATGGAAATTTCTCGTTTGAAAAAGCATAGTATATCACCCAAATGACTGCATGACTAAAATCAAAGGAGTACTTTTATTTATTCACAGTGTAAAATAAGTGTGATTTAATTATTTATTACTTTCATAGAATTGCTATAGAAGCGATAGCAATACAAGAAGCCAAACAATAGTCGTCTCTAAAAAATCATTAAATAAATTTCTATGCCCTTAGAAAAGGATATTTTCAAAAAATTAACGTCAAACATAAGTAATGACAAAAAAATATCAATCAAATATGGCGTCCAACTATCCATTCGCTTTCATTCTCAGTGAAGACAATTAGCTGCATGTTGCACTTGAAGATTATATTTGCTTTGTACTGTACACTGCTATTCTCAGTGCCCAGTGATTTTCCCTCTTAGTAACTGACTCATAAACCATGCTACTGCTCTACGTTATGACCAGAGACCTGAAAAATTCGCGGTTTTCATTTTGGGACAAGCTAGAATTCAAAACCTCGTACGTTTAAATTGCGTATGCTATTGGCCCACCCTTTAGTTTACACCTCATAAACAACCCTGAGCCAATAACAAACACACAATAAAATGCAGACCCAGTCACCGTCTTCTGCTAATAAAACACGCAACCAATTAACATTGACATTTGCGTGATTTTACACACGACAATGGAGTATAAACTACAGGTCATTGAACTCGCGAATTTTTCAGATCTCTAGTTATGACTGTTTCATATCTGCGACCACTGAACACAACGTCTGCACGCCGATTGGTTGTATTAACGAAACAAGGTTTTTTTTGTCAACTCAAGTACCGACAGCACCCATCAAAAATTGTCCTTTTTGCAACACCATAAATCTTAAAATTAATGTGGGGAATGAAAGGGTTAAACACCTAGTCTAAATATCAAGTGATGGAGAAACACAAGCAATATGTCCTCTGCGGGCGCGCGGGCGTTGGGTAACCGGCGGGGCGAAGACTCCGCGGTGGTTGGTTGGCAAACGCCAGGCGGGTCGTGATCGGAGTCGCTTGTGTGCTTGCGTAATCTCTCTCCGCGACGGAGGAGCCTAGGAACGTGTCGTCACGACGCGGGGATGGTGTCATCGCTTCCCGGGTAATAACTCGGAGGCGACCTGTGTCATCAGCCCCCNCAACCAGCCTAGAGCAGCTGGCAGCGACGTGACCCGTTGACGCCAAGTGTTTGCGGACGTAAACATCGTCGTCGGATTTTCGGTGTGCATCGCGCAGTAGCAACTGAAATATTAATTGTAAACATGTCATTATTCCGTATCTTGGAACAAATCAGCTCTCAACGGGATAAACAAAGCACAATAAACGTTAATAAATTAATAAGGAAAATTGGACTGAGGCTTTGTTGCCAAAAGAACTTCTTTAAAAATTAAATTTCATAACTGCCTACCGTTTGCTGCTAGGTACAGCATAGTGTAAATCAACAAAGCTTAAAATAACTTAAAACAATTTATTTTAATTATTTTTCTATAGTTTGAAGCCGGAGTTGTTTTATTAAGAAACATAGAAAAATCAGTAGTCAGTATTTGTCCAAGACCAATTGTCGCCTTCCACGGAGAACGCCGACAGCCAATGTGCAGTTGATATCGGCACATTTATACATAAGACTGTATAGTCTAGCCTGCAGGTCATTGAACTCGCGAATTTTTCAGGTCTCTAGCAATAGATTCACAAAAAAATATATTACAAATTCTCATGTTTACGCACATGAGATTTATTACCCATGCAAAATTGAAAAAGTATCAAGCTGCAGCAGATATTATTCAGGTCAGAAGGCCTACAGCAATCTGCAAAATTATGAAAATTTGGACACATCAGTTCAGGCTCCCCATCGAACGATGACCTCTTCCACGGTGTCACATAAGAGGGGGACTGCAGTGGCTAGAGCTCTCGTTTCCCATCACGAGTACGCGTGCAGCATCCGTTCTTTTGTACACACATTTTCACACAGGAGGTCCAGCTCAACACCAGCCCATTCTTCACTCGGCCCCTTCCCCCCAACATGACGAGACAAGTTTGAGTCCCGGCAGGGTCGCTCCTAGATTTTCGCCCTTTCTATCCTCTAAAACATTCCTATCTTAGTTCTTTTGTTTTCCAAACAAAACTCAGCCGACTTAAACAGCCCGAGAAAGACATAATATTTCAAAGTTAACCAAAATTCCTCGTAACGCACTTTCTCGTTCAATTTTTCTTTAAAATAGACCCTTGCATTCAATTTCGTACACCACTGAAAGAATACGTTTTTCAGAAAAGCAGTAGGAAAAGGTTTAAAAAATTTAAAGTGCACAACTAAGAACATATGAATGTATTATCCTACTTTTTACATGCATTCAATCTTTACATTTTTCTGTAATTTGCAGTTGATGTATAGTACACAATGGTTCCATTCGATGTAATCCCTTTCCTTACGTTCACCGATGATTAAAGATATCTCCTTACTGTAAAAGGCAAACAAATGTCTGAATCCATCAACAAGTTCATTGGAGTCTTCAGGAAATATGCAGTCGGTGTTATTGTCGTCTTCTGCATTATTCACGGCATTGTTTTCAGCAAAGCCGGTGAGATGTGTGGGGACGTCGAAAAAATTGCCACTGTTTTCACCGTCAACACTGTCTTCATTGTCGTATAAATGGCCCTTCCCTTTTTCTCAACTCTTAGAGCCGGAACTAAATGTCATATACTCTGTAGAAACTTGGGAAAAATCGCTCAGATATGACTCACTATAATCTACTTTATTTACGGAATATTCTCACAACACACAGCGAGCAGCGTCGCATCGTTTGTGATTAGCAGGGGTATTGACGGGGGACTATGCCATGCAAAAATTGCCTCCCATGAGTCCTGATATGTATCGACTCGGGTAAAATTCGTTTAAATACTACTGCCTTCGATACCGAGCACGATGGAGAAACATCACTTTGAATATTTAAGAAAAAAATATAATATGAAAACCTTACTGTCGGGTACAATAGAGATCAGGTTCAGATCATGAATATATGATTGTACATATGCATCAAATCTGTTTTGAACCATGGCGTTTACGTTCAGGCACATCCTCATGTTTGTTAATAATGCCTTGCGCCCTAGGGTGAAAACGAGCCCATTCTTTCACAAGTAAAAGTTCGCAACTTCGCACTTCAGTTTTCACCAGAGATAGAGTAATTCGTATTCCATTAAAATGACGGCAGCAATAAATGCCTGCTCTATTCACTATGTATAAATATTTACAAAGTGTTATGTGAACACTGCGATAGTCACCATCCCAGAGAACCACGAAACGTGGCGGTGGAGATCAGGCACCCTTTCTATAATGATTATTTGGCACCGACACAGGACCGGACACGCTCAATACTTCACACCATCCTCTCGACAGCAGTTTCACAGCTACCAGAGCGCACGCCTCCCATCAAGGTGAGCTGGGTTAGATTACCGGCAGGGGCCGCACCTGTATTTTCGCGCATGTGGGAAACGTGATTAATGCCGTTGCCAACAGTGTCACCAGTGGTGGACTTGGCGGTGTCCGGCAGATTTTCTCGGGACACTTGACCTTCTTCGTCGACCTAAACGTCTTCGCCCATTTCAGCTGCTAAGCTCTCTCTCAACTTAAAACACACGGTGTCCCGTAAAAAAAAATGCACTGGTGTTGGTGGATGGGCTGCCCACCGCGATATTTTCGTGCTTTAAAAAAATCGCTTAATACCAATGTTAATCAACGCAGATTACTGACGAATAGCAACCGACGCGTGAAAAAATTTTCATTTTATCGATTCAGCTGTTGGAAACGCAGTTCAACCCACCAGTTTTCCAGTGGAAGTTATCGAGGTTCTAGGAATTCGTCGACCGAGAATCAGTCCGTTCATCTCTCAGAATGGAGGAGCAGTCGTCCATAGGGAGACTTTTCCCCTTTTAATTCAGAGATAAAATACGGATGTATTATATATATANNNNAAAAAACGCGGGAGTACCCTGATAAAAAACCTTATCTCTGTTATAAGGTAATATTATAAGCTAATATAAAAAATATGCCTAAAGTATACATTAATATAAATATATGTTAGTGCATATATAATCACAGCTATGACGGTAGTGGAGGTACGCACCTTGGACTAAAGTTAAGGTATACAGAGTTTCTGCTCAGGAATTGCCTAAAATAACTGTCAAATTCACGTGTTTAAACATTAATGCGATATTTGATTACACTTGAGTTTAACCACAAACCCACGCTTTTACAAAAAAAAATGCGTGACTTGATTTTGAGGTAGGCCTATTTGTTACAATTTAGTCAAAAGTAATGTACTAGCATATCAAATGTTTTACTTAAGAAAACAGTGTGTAAACTTTAATAGTGATTTTGCCTCGTTGTTTGGACATCTCTGTAAGGAGAAAAGTAGTTTAGCGTTGGGTTACAGAGGCGGTTACTGCGTAGCTGGGCATGCGCACTCTACCTCTATATTCACTCGACGGTTCACGTAGTCGCAGTAGCTTTTGGTAGACAATAGAGAACGGAACTACGCAGATTAATCTTATGGACATTGCGTAAATCACGAAAATATTCTGTGTTTTTTACTGAAACAGAGCTCTTGTAAAACAGTGAACGTACATTGTTTCAAAACACTATCGGAAAGACAACTTCTTGTTAAATTTATCACGCCTCGAAAACAAGTTGGCCCCGGGAGTAATTAAATACACAACGCGGGTGTGATAGCCGTACTGTTTTCAGGCATTCCTACAAATCTGCACTTCAAGACATTTTTCGCCAGTTTACCACGTCAGATTATATGGTTACTGAGAAAACCCGAATTGTTTAGTTTTTTCCTCACAAATCCACGGAAGTTTTGCTACATTTGTCCAGGAAAAAGATTCTAAAACGTAATGAAGTTCCCAACTTTCTTATATTTGCAACGTGATTTTTCGAAGATTTTCCATAATTTGTGCAAGTTAAAAACTTTAATTACATTTTAGAAAGTATACTGAAAAAATTTTTACAGTGTGTTTAAAGCAGATGTGAGTCACTCAACAAAAATTTCGTGAACATATCAGACGAGATTTGTTTGTTTGTTAAAACGTCGTACAGGGAAATGTGGTGCCCATTCCTCGAAAACAAAGTGAAACAGGAGAGAGTATTTACGTTACGCGAAAAATAAGTCATGGGTAGAGACCTGAAAAATTCGCGAATTGAATGACCTGCAGGCCAAATTCTACAGTATTAAGTACACATATGCAGATATCAGCTGCTCATTGGTTGTCTCTTGCCACAGTGGAAGGCGACGATTGGACCAGCGTTCTCCAGGAGGTGTCTAACATCGTGTGGACCAATGGTTAAAGTTATATAAACGCAGTGTTTGGCATTCTAGCTTGTCCCAAAATCAATCCGCGAATTTTTCAGATCTCTAGTCATGGGAAGAGAATTACATTTTTTACATTAATTAGTTGCTTTAGTTTCGTGCTTGCAGGCTATCTACGTACTCTATAAAATCAACCCGTTCAGTTTGTGTCCATTATCGAGGATATGTTGCACATGAAGGATATTTATAGTCGGGACTGTACACAACAAAGAATGAGTGGCCGGTGTTTTGAGCGTTTCCCTTGAGAGAAATTTTATTTGTTGAGTTTCTGCGATTTTCGTTTGTATCAATGCCGATAGCAACGAACACACAATACGTTGTTCACTGGTAGGGGTAGTGAAATTTCGCAAAAAGATTTCAAGGCAAGTTGTATTTGAAATAACTCTTGATATGCTGAATTACTTTCTGACGTGTGTTAACTGTCTGCACACGAATCACGTAGGAGTCGTGCCGATGTTCGCCGAATTCTGAGTGGCCCCCGGTCAAATATGAAAACGCCTTCTCAAGCAGAGAGCAACCAATGGCAGTACACAAACTTGTGTTTAGGTGTTTATAGTAGTGAAGTCTACCGTGTACTCGTATTTTGTTTCGCGGAAAATCACTGTGTTCACTGGATACGAGAAGCACGCTCGGCACAGGTACAGAACAGAACAAAATATTGAACGATTGCAACACGAGCTTGTAAATTAATTCTAGAATTAACCGGTTAATCCTTGGATGGCATACTGTACAAGGCACATAGTGTTGGATATTATAGAACAAGGCATAAATATATCCATTAAAATTTTTTACACAAATTTCTCTTACTTTCAGCGGTTTCACTTATTCACTCTCACAGGATTTGTAATTAACACTTTCATCCCCGGTTTTATTTGCGGGCTCACAAGAGTTGCGATTACGCAATATTATGGTTAGGGTCACTAGTTTTTTCGGGAAAAGATTGCAGGAATACCTGTACCTACTCCAAAAGATCCAGTTTCGCAATTGTATGGTTTTAACTGTCGGGGGTTGTAGGTTTCTGCCCGCGAATCACGGACACCCAGTAACGGAGTTACTTAATTCTGATTTGCCAAGTCAGGTATGGAACTTTCTCCTGACAAAGAACCGTGGCCAATAAGCAAAGGAAAATCCACGTATGCAATAGGACGTTGGAGTCTAGCCTTCGCGTAAATATTTTTAAGAAAAACAGGTGGTGTTTTATAGTCTTTGGTAGTCCTTGATAAGTTCGATGTGCTTCTCGCAACAAGAGAATAAGGTAATGTGTGCTTCGTGATATTAGGGTTAAAATTTCATGAACGAAAAACTTCCACATATACGGATTAATTACAACAAATAAAATTCTCAAAATACTGGGGACTGATTCTTTTCTGCTCACAGTATTGGGTGCAATTATCTTTTTCTAAGTGCAACATGTTCTTGATCGTATACAGAGGGAATGACAGAAGTGTTTGTGAGATTTGTACTTTAGAGTCGTATGCAATATGNAGATTCGTACTTTAGAGTCGTATGTAATATGTTTCTTTAGAACAACCGCCTTTAACCTCAAACAGTTGTTAATAAAATACTTTTATTTAACCCTCCCAGTCATAGAAAAATAAATAATTTTAGGCGCAGCAATGAACAATATTTTTTGTTCGGAACAGAGGTAGAGTTAGTATAACGCTGTGTCGTATATTAAGATCAATAGTAATTTGTTGTGTTTTATGTTAATGGTATCAGCTGTTCATGACACTTCGGAATATAGTTTCAACAACGAATAAAGCCTCCAATACTTGAAAGACAGCTTATTGTTNTGTTTCTTTAGAACAACCGCCTTTAACCTCAAACAGTTGTTAATAAAATACTTTTATTTAACCCTCCCAGTCATAGCAAAATAAATAATTTTAGGCGCAGCAATGAACAATATTTTTTGTTCGGAACAGAGGTAGAGTTAGTATAACGCTGTGTGGTATATTAAGACCAATAATAATTTGTTGTGTTTTATGTTACTGGTATCAGCTGTTCATGACACTTCGGAATATAGTTTCAACAACGAATAATGACTCCCACACTTGAAAGACAGCTTACTGATCGTTGTTTTTTTGTTGTGTACAGTGCAGATAATTAAAGCCACTTTCTGTGAAAAGTCCTGTGTGTAGGACATTGTGGGGAAAAAGGTTGAAGAGTAGGCTACTGTATCTTGCTATAAAGAAATGCACATAGAAGCCCAATATAAATGCCATTTTCCCTACATTGCAATAAAATTCTACTAGTATTGAAAAATGCAACAGTTTCGAATTTATTTTGTGTAGTATTTGTATTTTAATTGGTGCTCATACTGTAGGTATGTCACTCAAAAATGTGTGCAGTCAAATACTCATACTACTTAGCATATTGGAAAATTATGTTCTTGCTCTTTCTTTGTATTCTCAAATTTAAATAATCTTTATGATTTATATATATATATGTATAAACTCGAAATTTACGTTTCTCAGTCTTGATCCCCTACTGAGAATTTTCCTTAAGGACTCTGTCTACCAATCTTGTGGATACGGATCTTAAATATGGAATCAATGTTAAAGAGGCTCCTTTTGAATGCAACAATTCTAAAGATAACTGTTTCAAACAAAAACACGTTCAAAACAATTTTCTTACAAAATATTCCCACGTTAGAAATGTTTAAAATATTGTATTTTTTTAATGTAAATTTTAATGTTAAAATTTAGAAAAAAATACTGACCATAAAAATTGGCAACATTTATTAACGTGGCAATATTCCTTGCGAAGTGCCACTTAGAATACGTTTGGTTTGAAATGGTTATCTTTAAAATGGATGCATTGAGAAGGAATTATTTTAACATTGATTTCTCATTTGAAGTTCGCGGCTGCCGGCTTGGTAGGCCGCACCCCTAACCCGCTCATTTCTACATTAACTTATTAATTCTGGTGTTGCGAATAAGACATGTTTTTATGTGTGCTGTACTTAAGTGGGTTAAGAACTTGTTTCTTAATCACAGCCAATAAGCTGTAGGCGCTGTTCAGTGGTTAGTGAAATGAGCCAGTCGTAAAGTAGAGCAGTAGCACTATTTACGAATATAAGCTCCTACTAGGGGAAATAATTGGGCACTGAGCTTCGTAGAGTACAGTGCCAGTCAAACATTTCTTTCCTGTGCAACATGTAGAAAGTTGGCTACAATGGGCATGAAAGGGTTTACTAATTTGGAAAATAGTTCTCTGACATTGTCGCAAATGTTTCTCAGTGAAGTGTGGTGTATTTCTCCAACTCCGATGTTTCCGGCAGGTGCTGTGATCTGGATGAAGGCTGCTCTGACTTCAGGCTGAACGCTTGTTTTTCTGCGCTGAGATGACTTTGCGCATAGTTCTTGACAAAAGTTGACAGAGTCAAGTCAACGAATTCTGCAATTGCTGGCAGTCATTTGGAGACACGCCCAGTCAAAATTGATACTTCAGGTAAAATTATAATTGTAGGGACCTGATAATTTCGCTGATTCATTTTAGGACAAGCTAGACTTCAAACGCATGTACACTTATATCATATTTTCAGTTGGATCACAGTTTATTCGGCACGGCCAGGTGAGCTATGAGTAGGGCCAGTGACTTTTCGCGTAAAAATCGGAGCACACAGTAGACTTCAATACTATATACACACCTCAGCTGTTGTTATACCTCCATTGTCTGCTGGTGCCGTGTTCGTCTTTGACCAAGCCACTCAGGACTAAGTAACTCCGACAATGAACCTTCGTGATTCGTGCGCAAACAGTTACCACGGGCCAGAACATTTTTTTAGCCAATCAAAGCAGCTGGACGACCCTACAGTGCTTTGGACTGTATCTTGTCTCGAAATCTTTTCGCGAAATATCACTGCCCCTAGCTATGGGTAGGAACACCCGATTTTCGTGAAAATGTTTCACGACCAGTTGTATTTCAAAACACTTTAACTCAGAATCCACTTTCGTGAATGGATGGTCCCCGGATTTTGCATCTGAGGTGTCTGCGCGCGAATCACTGGCGAAAAGAATTGAAGTTGCCTCATTCTGATTGGCCAGCCAAGTAGGCAAATGGCTCCTTATAAAAACATGCCTCAATGAGCAAACGAAAACTATTAATACGCCCACAGAGTATTGAAATATAGCAGGTGCGAGAATTTTTTCGCGAAATTCGGGTGAAACTACTGAAAATGATCTCAACAACGAATGAGATATCTCACAAGTTAGACATTGGCATTACAGGACGATGTATTCTGCTGTGTAAAGTGTACATCATTGAAGCCACTTGCAATGCTACATCCCATGTGTCGGACACCGTGACCGAAAAGGTTCAATGTTATCATTGCATGTTGAATAAACCATAGCGAAAATTATTCGTTAATGGGCTTGTAAGTTGGCAACAGTAATAGGTAAAAGCCCAGAGTACTTAGCCTACCTACCAACTGGGAGATGGCACATTTGAGTTGCATCTCAAGCAGGAGACTGCGTGTGAACCACAAACTGTATTTAAAGCATATGGGCTATGAAACTTTCTGGACCCATGTTGGGCTTATTGAAACGACCGCTAAAGGGGCCGCGGTAGTGTAGTAGTTAGATTACTCGCCTCCCACTTAGGCGAACCAGGTTCGATTCCCGGCGGGGTCGCTTCCGAATTTTCGCGTGTGGAAATCGTGCCGGACGATGCCACTGATCGGCGGGTTTCCTCGGGGAGCTCCCGTTTCCCCACCCTTTCATTCTGACGCTGCTCCATACTGACGTCACTTCACCCTAATCGGCTCTCAAGACCTCGATGTTAAGAGCCGCTCAAATCTCTCAACTCCACTACATTCCCCCTTCCCGCTCCGTACGGAACAATTCACCAAACGCAGGTTCCCGTATTAATAAAAGTAGTTAATTACTGCGTAACTGTTTTTGAAGCTGTAGAAATGTAGTTCTAAAAGTGGTATATCAAGACATTAGAAAGGAGGATACTTTCGTAGCAAAGAATGATTGCAACGGAAGTGTTATTCGCCTATCATTGTTGACAGAATTTACAAAAATGATTGTAATTGGCAACAGCTTTCACGAACATACTAGCTGCATCAGAAAATGTGTTCTTCTTAACACATTCGACACAGAGTCAAATTATGTACTGAAATAATTATTTCCAACAGGCTTGGTGCGAATCATCTGCATATATGTGCCTGCGAAGACATGAACACTATATTGGCTGGTCTAGTACATTCTTGGTTACTTATAACTTTTCTGAAGTCCTCCTAAAGTTCTACTTCCGGGATATTCCTCCACCTCGTGCAAACAAATCTTTACCCGAATACAGAAAATTACACCAAAGGGACTGCACACCGCATTAGTGTGCACTTAGTGTGATAATATGTTGCATGAGAACTATTTATTACTAGGCATTACTAAGACACCTATTTTCTCACTGTTTTTATTCATATTAATTATAAACAAAATATTGTAATTTATAAATGAAATATAAGTTTAATTTCAATTGAACCACAAAGAAGGTATTTATACGTTAACAGTAGTATAAAATGCTTGAGATACATGGCATGTATAGGAAATAGCCAAACACGTCATACATGGGGTGATTTTTCAAAGGTTGGATTCAAAACGTGTGAAGAACCCGCGAACAGACTATATTTACGTCACGTCTCCAATTTTCTCGCCCACTCAGAACTCACCAGCTGTACATACGAATGTCTGTTATTGGGCCGTTGTATCGGAGGGTGTGTCCAACCTAGCGTGCTTCTGTACCACTAGTCGTACTTGCGACTAGTGTTTATAAGCTCATCGTGTTCAGGGGCGTATTTTACACTTAAGCGGTTTAATTTGGCTAAAGAATATCTTTTTAAGGATAGATATTTTTAACGGCCATTGTTTACCAAAGCTAAGAACTAAATTGAAGAGGTAGATGTATGACTTTAAAAACTTAGCTATTATTAATACGTCGTGGTCCATACGTAGGGCCAGTGACTTTTCTCGTCAAAATCGGAGCACACAGTAGACTTCAATACTATATACACATCTCAGCTGTTGTTGTACCTCCATTGGCTGCTGGTGCCGGGTCCGTCTTTGACCAAACCACTCAGGAATAAGTAACTCCGACACTGAACCTTCGGGATTCGTGCGCAA
Organism: Clitarchus hookeri; assembly: GCA_002778355.1. Lineage (NCBI taxonomy): Eukaryota > Metazoa > Arthropoda > Insecta > Phasmatodea > Phasmatidae > Clitarchus > Clitarchus hookeri. The sequence goes on from NQII01005915.1 coordinate 139,121, forward strand.
ACGGTTAACACGGGCCAGAAAATTTTTTTTAGCCAACCAAAGAAGCTGGACGAACCCACAGTGCTTTGGACTGTATCTTGTTTCGAAATCTTTTCGCGAAATATCACTCACTGAACCTTCATGTTACTGTACAGACGTCCATAATTTTAAAGTATATTGAAATTAGAGCTCTTAAAAACAAATGTATTTTAGTTCAATATTCTGTTTTCAAAATGAATAACTTTCGGCAGTGCGACATTAATTGAGACATAAAGAATTCGCGGATTCCTTTTGTGCCTAACTAGCATTAAAAAAACTCCTACGTTCAGGTTACTGTAGTAATTGGTCCATGTGTAAGTGAACACTTCCTGAAGAAACCTGAGCCAATAAGAAACACGCGTCAAAATGCATGCCCAACTATCGCATTCGGCTGTGACAGCAAGCTACCAATGTTGATTTTTTATCTGAGTTATTGTATGTGAAGTTTAGCCTACGGGTCATTTAATTCTCGAGTGTTTCCATCCTGTAGACATTAATATTAAAAGAGGCGTAAATCAAATTGTTTTTAGTGTAGTTGTCCCATTTCGACATCGTGTATAATGTTCCAAAATTCAATAATCAAACTCCTGAGGATGGCAGAGAAGACGAAAATGAGTGATGTTTTAAATTAGTTTTGACCTGAAACTAGTATGGACTGATTTATTAGAGTGCAAAAGGATAAATTAGAAGAGGAAAAAGCAAGTGAATGTAGCAGCGAATATAAAAACGTAAGTTGAGTTTCGATGTAATTGCAAATTAGCGTTACAAAAATTGTTTAAAAATTTTGCCTTCCACGTT
>NQII01005916.1:0-82208 GCA_002778355.1 Clitarchus hookeri
AGTGTGTGCGATGGGATCTCTAAACAGGTCGATGTGTGGTATATCGACCGGGTGACTGGTCGTAGCTCGACGACGGCGTCGACAGTGCGTCGGTCGAGACGACCTACCTGCGGGAGGTGTGGTCCGCTAACGGTGTGGCCATGGCGTTGAGTGCGAATTCTCGTTAGGCACGGGAGTTCTGCTGGGATAACAATAGGAATATAAGGCGTTAAATTATGCGTTAAGACACTACACAAGACCTGAAAATGTGTATTGTCATGCTTTGGTTCCCAATTTTTAACTTAGCAGGTTGTGTGCGGTGTTGGTGTTTCCTTAAGTGTTAAAAGGAATGCATATATTCTATTCTCGGTTTCTTCACACTTTTCGAACCGAACTTTTCCAAAACACCCGCGTGTTTGGTTATTTCCTAAATATGTCATGTGTCAAAAGAGTTTTGTACTACTGTTATCACAAAAATATGTTATTTTTGTTCAATTGAAATTTTACTTATATTTGAACTATATATTACAATATTTCCCTCGGCTCTCAATACCTCATTGTTAAGAGCCACACAAATATATTCCCTCACTCATTCATAATATTTCATTTGTAACTAAGATGAAAAAAGACAGAGAGAAAATGGGTGTACTGGTAACGTCTAGTAAGAAATAGTTCTTAAGCCAAATATTATTACACTGACTGCACACGATGCAGTGTGTTGGCAGTCTGTCGTAATTTTCTAAGCTTTGTTTGCATTGCGGTGGAGGAATATCCTGGAAGTAGAACTTTAGCTGGGCTTCAGAAAAGATGGAAGAAACCTAGAATTGACTATAGTTTATAGTTATATTATATATCTCAAGTTAAACTTGTGTGGTGAAGACCAATCGTAACAGAGCAGTCGGTATAGTTAGCGGGAAACTTTTTATTACAGTATTGTGAGAATGAGAAATATTAGTAAGGCACGGGTATGCACATGTTTATGGTTATGTTTGTTCACAAAAATAAACATCCCCGATAGAAAATGTCGGCTTTGAAGTGTGATCTGCTTAAATATAGCTATATTTTTTTTTTAGAGGTTAGGTCAGGAACAAGAATAACCATGGCGGGGTTGTCACAAGTTTTCGTCGGCTGGACGTAATAGTTATCAGGTGAACTGCGAATAGTTGAATGAGAAGACGTATTTCCGTGTGCAAGAACCGCATTCACTTCATAATTCTTAACGAATAATAATTTTTTTAATGGTAAACCATGCTAAACCCTATCGCTGTCAGTGTTTCCAATGAATATTTATAACAGTATAGGAGGAAAAAAGATTTAAAACGATTATCCGCACGTTTTGGAGCAATCATTCCTCGGATGACACTATGTAGCTCGGCGATCTCTTCCGTTTTTTTCTTGGCGCCATCGTGCCATAAGGCACGTAACTTAAGACTTGCCATAGCTTCTCCTTCCCCCCCTCCCTGCCCATCCCGGTCACTCTGCCATATCATACCAGAACATATGTCTGACCGTTTTAGTTCAAAAAAGCACCGCAAAAGCGACACGGCAGCCCAACACAGTGAAATATGTGTAAGAGGCAAAACGTAACAAAATTAGCCAGGCATAGTCGCAGCCGTAACAGCACGCAACAGAATATTCTATTTCTACTTTTCGTCGTGTCGGGGTCGTCGAGGTAGACAAAGAAAGCTAGTAATTTACAGAACAAATTTCGTGCATATAACCTTTTAATTTGATCTCGAACACGTTGTTTTCGTATGCATCCGTCAGAAGCGAAGTGTAATTAACTTGATCGTAATTGTATGCTGTAAATTCTAGACGTGATTTGAGTGACATACCACTTGAGTGTTTTCTGACAACCAAGTACAACTCATGTCAGACAAATATTGTCGAGGTATTGCAAACAGTGATGAAAATATTACATGAAATTTCGTGGAACTCTGGCGTCATGTCGGGCTGTCATTCGTTATCGTCGGTTTATTGTGACTCCAGCAATGGAAATACGAGCGATTACTGTATAAATGTCAGTTCTTCGGCTTCGCGCAAGATCACCTCACAGGCAAACAGAAACGATTATAGAGGTACTTGGACTGTCAACGGTAAACTGAGCACTTTTGAAAGCCCTGCTTAAAAGCTACTTAGACCTATGCGTATTGTGTATTCCTCCACTATATGCAAAATAGATATTGCCATGGGTCTGGTCACTTTACTCTTGCGTCGGCAATGTTCAAAATAAGATTTTTTTTAGAATATTAAATGTATTACAAATTTGCTAATTCTGACATTTGTTTTATATTTTAAAAATTCTGTGAGAAAAAGAGAGAATTTTAGTATTCACAAATATTTACCTAAAAGTTTTAATTCGACGTTGCGAAATGAAACTAATTTCTCTCCGTCATCACCTCGTTGCCAACCTTACCGGGAGCATGCCAGTCAGTACACCCCATGAAAGTGGTTTTAAAATGTGCTCAATTAACCGTTAACAACCTATACTGTAGAACAAGGAACTTGCTTAAAAAATGGCGGAGATAATCTCGCATGGTTCGTTTCTTCATCATTATTCGGGCCCAGACATATCGTGCTTATTTAAGATTTGACTATCAAAATAATTTATTTCTAACTGAATTTAACAGATGAATTACCAGCTGTTTTAAGGGAACTGCCTAACTGTAGATATTTCGCATGTTTCAGGTAGAGAGGCGAGGGGGCGATAAGGGCTGCACTGACAAATGCATCAAGTGCACCATCGTCCCTACACTCAGCAAGGCTCTTGAACTGGCGAGTATTGTTGTCATCGTACTGCTTATACCTACAGAACTTAAAAGTCATTTACATATTATTTTATCGATTCAAAGTCGGTAGCACGGTATAGTGCAGGGTCATTAGGTACTTATGTATATATATGATATGTATATTATTTTTGAGATATAGAACGTGGTACCGCCCATTACTAAGCTAGGCTGTAGTACTCCGAAATAGTATTTATAATATGCGTTGTGTAACTAAAGCACTCAACACGCCTCGTCTCAAGTTTTAGTGGCGTTAAAAAAAAAGAGTATTTCAAACACTAGTTCATATGCAGTGTAGTGAGAACACTGCCACTTTTTACATGGCAAGGCATGGATAAGCACGAAAGTTACATCAAAATTAGAAAATTTTTTGTTATTCATGCCATTAGTAGAGTTAAAATAAAATTTACCTCTAGTTTTTACTACTTTTAATAATACATTATTGATAACTGCGTTTACTACGTCAAATACTTATTCATTCCTTTCTTGAAAAATGTCCATGATTGATTAATATCAACACTTTCATTGTCATGCGCTTTTCAGCTACAGCTCCTAAGGGGTTGATAATTTTAAATCAACGTGCTTTCGTTCCAGCACCGATTCAGTATTTTTTTTCCGTCAAAGTACTTGTTCAGAATATTTATTATCAGCTGGCTAGTTGCTGTAACGGATGCAATTAAGTATGCCTGTCAAAATGTTTCAAGTATCTAGCCGAGTGGAGTATGCTTATATACATAGGTGCATTCCTAGGATCGGACAAAGCCTTAATTAGACTTTAATCGACAAATCTAACGTACTGATTATTTGTACGAACAGTCACATTTGTAGTAGATCACAACCCCAAACTCTAAACACTGAGTTACATTGTAGACCTTCGTGCGTCTAACATATATTTCTCGACTAGTGAACGATCATTTCCTATCAGTACTTGTATTTTATCATGAACACCTAAACTATAGTCAATTAATAAATTTGACTTAAAGACATTTATAAATTTTTGATAATTCATTTTCGCAGAGGTAAATAAAACAAAATAGTGGTTGATATCGCTGCAAATGTCAGCAAATACAGAGTTCTACGACAGAAACGAAACACATGCCATGGTCGTCACTAGTAAATCACGAGTTGGGTATCCACAGCTGAAACGGAAGCTGATAACTCGCGTGAGACAGGCTCGCCTTTGGCAGAACGTGAACGATTACGTGGGTGAGCCGAGGCCAGGGTGATTGCCTAATTTTTCCGGCTGTGGAACTTGCAACACCGCACGGGTGGCGAGGTATTTTGACAGCTGCGTCGTCTGCTGCCTGCTAACTCCTATTCGACAACACTAGCGCTCCTCTGAATCATCCCAAGAACTAACATAACAAACTGGTCAGACTTTTCCCTGTCCCATGGCCGCTCTAGTGTGTATATCTTGACTCAATGGTACAGGTCTGCCAGATAGGAAATTTGAATGCGTCGCTTTCGGAGCACGGCATCGACTCCAGCGAGGACACAACATAAACTTCATGCAGTTAAGTGCGAGTCATAAATTATAACAGATAATAGTTATGTTGAAAAATTGAGCCACATGGTTGGCCTTTTTACAATAAAAGCAATTAAATCTAGAGTAAAATATTTTAAAGTAACGAATACGAAAATTAAACAAATACATATCTGCATTATTAAAGCAGAAGACATACCAGTTTACACAAATTACAGTTTTATTAATATATCGTCTCACTTTTAACAACTTTCGTTAATAACCTGCGATTTTTGTAAACAATAAAGCGCTTTCGCGGTTTAAAAGTTTAAATTTTGAAATATATATGGTATTGTCAAAACACCTACGACCAGGTAGGATATTTCGGTTGTGTTTGGCCTAAATTCATGTCGTATTCACAAGAAATTTGTCTTTGTGGGAATTATGGTTAAATCAATTGCTAAAAAGAAAGTAAGCATTTTCATTGGCAAACTTTTTACCCAGCCAGAAGTATGATTTATATTTAATTTATATATAACGATTTTGTAAATTACTGTTATAAATTAATTATATATGACGTTTTGTCGAGTATGGTGGACTAGATTTACTGCAAGTAATAAATTATGCATAAATTCATCCACAAAATATAGAGTGAGTATAAACGAATACCCCAACTTTGAACGTCGATAATATCAAAACCAAACAACCTACAACCTTGATTGACGAATAAAATGAACCGTGGAACCGTGAAATTAGTTAACTATACATTCATAAATGTTCTATGTGACAACCACGAGCGGCCCGAACGACATCTACGCTATAATCAAACTCGTTCCACACTCTTGTCAGCATGTCCGGTGTTACGGTTTGGATGGCGAAGACAATCAAAGGGTTACCAAACAAACATTTACAGGTGATTCAACCAAATAGTATGTTGACAATCAAATATCTTTCGGCCCAACACAGATCTATTGTAAATTCAGAACTTGTATTTTGTTAGAGGAACAAAATTAATTTGTTGTTTTCCAAGTCTTGTGTTACTGAACAAGATATTTTGTTGTAGGAACTAAACATATTTTTGGCCCTGTAAAAACAAATAATTTTTCGAACTTATCTCAGTGCCTGCGTGTCTATGTCACAAATAAATCAATAAACTCTGAAAAAGTATCTTATAAACCTACGCAGACTGGTATGAAAATAAAAATTGCTGTGACGACGTAGAATGAAAAAAAAATATAACTATTACATCAAAATGTTAATAATTATAAATTGAAGTATTCCAATATTTCAACAATAAACTTAATGCAAACAAAAAAATGTTGTGGTATTACATGCCAGTAGTATGAAATAGGGAAGTCTGGCGCAATTTATTTTTAATAGGAGTTGTGTGGCTGTGGCTGTGGCTGGCGGTCTTCGGCTTAACTCGGACGCGCTCGGAAATCTTCGGCTCGACTCAGGGGTTGCTCGGAAGCTGTCAACTCAGGATGAACTAACGTAACTAAAGGTGCTCGGAAGTTACGCCCTCTAATTCTTCAAGCATACGTTAGTTTCTGGTAGCCATATTGGTTTTATAGGCATAGGGCAGTTTAAATCGTCTATCTGCATTTATTATCCGATTGAAAAAATTATTTTCAATTATAAAATGTTAATTTTTATTATATTGTACCAAAATTATACATAGGGTATTTGGGAAGCATGCAAAAAAGTCTCTCATTCAATTAGTACATTTCCAGCTCCCTCTCATGAAGACTGATTAACACACAGTGCCAGAAACGGCAAATTATTCTCTTCCTTGACTAATTTGTAGGTATACCTATGCTACTCAGATTGTATATAATGTATGTATACATATGGTTGTAACAAGCCCTCATACCAATAGAAACCACACGCACGATTATGTTATATTCGTTGTATGGATCAGCGACTACCAACAATTTTATGGACTTAATTGGCGTTAATTTAAATGCTAATGCTGCCAGGCCCCGGAGACTTAACTTTCGTGCTATTCTTGACCATCAATCCATCAATCGTCCAATCATTCCATCGATATTTGGATCAATCCATTAATATTCCAAAATTTCCATTAATATTTCACAATCTTCGCAACCCGCAACCAAACCTCACAAATACTCAGCAATCTTGCCATCAATCTTTCGCAATTTTTCCATCAATCTTCCACAATACCAAACACTACAAGTTACTGTCGTTCACAGAACGCCACAACTCTGATTGTGGTTTCGCTTTTAAAATTTGCTAAATAAATTATGTATTGCGTTCTTATTTGTTGGACTTCAAGTACCCGTATACCACGAAAAACGTATTTATCGGTAAGATATATCTCACACGCTCTTAAGAACCTCGATAAATACCTTAAATGGAGGCGTAGAACGAAATAATGCAAACCATAACGTAATACCTAACTCAAGAAAAAAAATTTTTTTCAGGATTTAATTCGTATGATGTCCGTAAGTCCACTTCCACGCTTCAGCCCGAAGGCGAGGTTTTTGGACTAAAAACATCAGCTCGCTCATTCCACATAATGGTGCGCCAGCTTATTGTTAAGGCGTCGCGCAGAAACAGGGAGAAGGGCAAGAAAAAATGAGGAACTTCGTTCCGAGAAGTACACTTCCTTTCCTCCTAATAGCCAGGGCGTTCAGGGGCTGTATTTTTATACTCATTCTCTAGCGGCCTCAGGCTGTCTTCCTCACGTCAGTGCCCTGCTCTGGAAAAGCCCAGTTCTTCAGCACCGCATCTCTTAGTTACATGCAACCAACTTTCACCCCGACATTCAGAAAATGCGTTCCACAATTCAAAGGTCAGAGATGCTCTCGTGATGCGCACGTGGAATATCATTTCTGATCGCGTTCTCGTTTTCAGTGCGCACCCTAGCTAGAACTCATAAAAGGCAGCACGTGTGGATATTTATATATTTTCATACCACCACAACAGCACATAATTTCCCTCGAAACATGTAGACCAATAGTTTTAGTAGTTTCAACTTATGCTGGCCGACTTGACGCCGTCCAGATCCGCAAATATTTGACCCTTATTTATGAATGCCAATTTACGGCAGCCCTTAAACTTTTCTGGCTAAAACAGGCGTGTATTGTCATAAGTTTAGGTCTATGCCCACGTGTACTAGTTGCCATAACAATTCTACTCTTTCTAATACGAACATGGTGGGATTTTTCTGGGATGGGATGTTACTAAAATGCGCACACACGCCCAGGAACGCCTTTCATCCATATTTGAAACCCAATTTGTAAATTACGTACGTAATTAAAACCCTATACCAAAAAAACACACAATTTACGACTAGGAATTCAGTAAACGTGGAAAATTAGTGTTCGGCAACATCTTACGCTACGTGATTGTAATATTAAGTGTAGCGAAATAAAATACTGGAAACTAATTTGTTTGATGGATATAAACATGTAGGTAATAATGTTCATTATGATTAGTAACTGGCATCATTTAAAAAAAATTGTTTTATTCAGCAACATTCGACAGGAGCATACTAGCTATAGAAAAGCACGCATCGTGTTTGCATGTACTTCAGAAGAGAAGAAAAATTTCGTAAAACACGTGTTATTTCATAAGAATAATAGGGAACGTTTTTTAACATGTAAAACGATTAGTTTATAGTATTCGCTTCATTCTATCTTCTAGTAATCTTAGAAATTAATCTTGTTAATACGAGAAAGTAAGTTGTGTATCCATAAATTTTTTTTCTAAAAAATTTAGTTTTTTTAAATTAATTCTCTAAGTGAACAAAACTTACTGTGACTTACTGGACATGGAAAAATAATGAGCATAGTTTTCCTGTAACTATAAAATAATAACATGATTTCCATTTGTGATTAATTTCTTCTGTTTAATACTGCAATTTTTTATGAATAGAGTTTAGTAACCGGATATGTACCACACGCTATTTTTTTTCAACTGTTGTGAATAGATTTACTTTTAACGGCACGCTCACACGTATGCCAAATGCCGAGGGTTGAATAAAATCCCCCCCCCCTCCCTTTGCGATGTGACAAACAAACCTCCGCTTTGGAAGTTCGACCGCGTCCATTATGTAGACTTTTATGTTACTCCGAAACCAGATCGCAGAGAAGGCACTCCGACATTCCGAACAGGAATAAACCACCTCGACGTGAGGAGTAAAGTCCCCCGCCAACCCGGCATGACCACAAAGAGAGGAGAAGCGACGCGGGCGCNGAAAGCCGAGCGTAAGAGGCAGATGCGAGTGTCTGCCCGCATTTTATTAGTGTCGACGAAGGGAAAACTTCGGCCCGGTCAGCAATAACGCCAGGAAATAAAACGACTCGCGCTGGCCGGGTTTGCAGAAGACCAGGGATATACGTAAACAGTATCTATCTCTCCCTCTCTCTCTCGCTCTCTCTCTCTCTCTCTCTCGTGCAGCTCGTTCGCAATTTTACTGCGGACATTAAAAGCGCTAACCTCCCGTGCGAAGTTATTTGACGCCCTGGCGTTTATTAGCCGAGGGGACGTGATAAAATACTGGCTTGCGAGCGTTACAAAGACGCAACCGACAAACATTTAATAAAATCATAGCAGTAAAGAGAATATCTATGTTAATTATAGCACACGTTCGTCGCTGTTAAAATAATAAATTTTCGCAGTCCGGGATGGAGAATGATTATGTTATTGACAGCGTTTCTGTTCACGTCATGTTCAGTAATGAGCCACCATCATTCGGAGCGATTGTGTGTGTACGAGCAGAGGTAGAATTCAACTCCACAAGTACAATACTCACAATAAATCAGATGTAAGCGAATTAATTTAATGCGGTCACTATATATATATATTATTTTTTATTATTTGTCCTTCATGTGATTTAAATTGTAACCCCTTAGCTACTGTACAACAAACTCTGAAAACATCAGAGTTATCAATGGTTCGAAAAAAAAGTCTAGATGACAGGTTATGAGATATTCTANGTTCGAAAAAAAAGTCTAGATGACAGGTTATGAGATATTCTAACGATGACATGCTGTTACAAGTAATGTCCACGGCAAAATCATATGGATATATTACACAGTACAGCTGGCATGTCTTTGCCACGAGTGGTGGAGATTTATGTTAAGGTTTAATACTGGCTATTATTTTATTTCTCAACAAAAACGTTTTCGCTGGCAGAAAAATTCCACAAGAAACGTTTCTTGAGAGATTTACTGTAAAATTTAAATAATATAATTCCTGTACCTACCATGTTATTTTAACTTTTTGAAACACATTACACTCAGTGAAATATAAACGTTTTCTTAGTCTCTCGTAGTTACACTGGAGTCTTATAAAACTATTCAGTTTGGACGTATTTATAGCAAAATTCTTAAAGAAGTTATTGATAATCCACGAATTATGAACATTCTTTAGGTAAAACTGCTGTGATTCTCTATGTATGGAAACTATTATGACGCAGTAACTAAAATTTTGTTCTAGTATTGACACTGTTTAAAATTCAGGAGTTGTGCATAGTAGAGTTTTGGCAGTGGTGTTGGAACAGTTTAAAATGTTGGGGAGACGGGGATGTGTTGAGTTTTAAGTCAAACTATAGACCCCAATTTATAAGGGCTAATGGAATTTGGCGGGGAAAGCTAAAATGTAATCAGGAATATTTAATCAACGGTGAACCCACTCAAAATTTAATAGACCGATGATCTAGCGCTATTTGTAAAATTTAATACGAAAGCTAATATTTTAAGAAAACATAATTTCGCTGCAGTCCGTGGATGTCGTCACACGAAATATCTTGTGAATCACTTGGCGGAGTTAAGATAAAAATGCATTACTTACTATTGTGAACTTGCCTACAACCAATTATTGTTATTCTACGCATGTCGTTTAACTCTTTTACGAATGAATTTTTCATTATTTTCAATGACAATGATACTAGTTATTTAGGCTCCAGTTACAAAGGGAGATGTATTAAGTAGTTATTTAAAGAGGATTATGCTAGTAGTAAAAACACAGAGAAACGAGGACAGACATGTAACGGACTGATTGGGACTTTTACATTTTAAGAGAACATGACAGTATGAAAACTGTTGCTGATGCAAAGTTCGTGAAATTTTGCTGTCGTTAAGATTGATGTTTCTGCACGAATAGCTGAGGTACTAAAGAGCCTAACACTAAAATAATGTTGAATAGGTACAAATAATATGTTGCACATGCACCTCAGCAAGAAAATAGTTGTGAATTGCGCGGGATGGGAGGGTAGAAAAGGAGTGGCGCCAGAAGTGGGATAAGACAAGACTCGGGCCATGGATGCTTAATTCCATCTTGGATACTGGTGTTCTTAAGACTTTAAACTACCAGTTAGTATAAGATACTCTGTAGACCGTCTTTCAGATGATTTTTGTGTCAAGCCGCGATCACAATTTACAAAGAAAATTGATCTGCAGAAGAAACTGAATTATTTAAAAAGTAGTTAGTTGACTCCAAAAAGTTTTATCGCTAGCACTATCGGCGAAATCATGGAGAAATACTTACCACAAACAATCTACCTCATAAGTGTACCGTATTTTAATCACGGTTAATTAGACAACAGCGANTGGAGAAATACTTACCACAAACAATCTACCTCATAAGTGTACCGTATTTTAATCACGGTTAATTAGACAACAGCGAAAAGTATTGACATTTGTTTAATTTATGGCATTATTTTTCATTCTACAGCACTTAGAATTCAACGTTTCTATTCCGTAGATTAAATTGACAATGTGAGATAGTTTTNATTATTTTTCATTCTACAGCACTTAGAATTCAACGTTTCTATTCCGTAGATTAAATTGACAATGTGAGATAGTTTTAAAAAAAATTTGTTATATAATTAGGTTAAGTACAACTCTAAAACATACAACAAAATAAGTGAGTTCTATCTAGTTAACAGTAGGGAATATTCACACATAGCTTTATCCCAAAAGTGTTCAGTTTCATGCGAAACAACTGCAAATAAAAGTAGTCGTTAACTTACGCCAAATTCCAAACACGTAGAATCTATTAAAGTGTTTTTTTTTTCTCTAAGCACACTTGTCACTGATCACCGAGCATTCAACGGAGTAGAAACTCGAGTTCTTCTCTTTCTTTACTCGTTACCGATGGAAGTACCAGCCATAAAACTGATGTTTCGCGAGAATGTGGGCACGGCCGTGGGGGAGGGGGGAGGTGGGTCCCCTAAGTAACGTTACGTCCAAGAACAGGTGCAGAAGGGGAGGATATGTGCGCGGAGAACATCGCCGATAGGAAGTTATCCCCGAGACCAAGAGAGAGAGAGAGAGGTAGAGGTAGGTAGGAAAAAGTTGACAAAAGGAACCTTGTTGGTTCGGCGTAGGAAATCGCTGAGGGGCGCGGGCACTGATGTGCCTATCCACTTACAACACTTTTCCTTCCTTGGCGAGGCGAAATTGCTCCCCTGCGACTACGCCACTCAATTCCGAAGCTGAGCGGAAAATTTTCCACCCTGCTTTCAAGAAATTTCACGTCCCCCCATCCCTTCCCACCACCCACTACAACCAACCAAACACCTTTTCACCACTTTCTGGGAAGGTTTCTTTGTTGGCGAGTGTGTGAGTGTGTAGAAGGGGGGGGGGGGCGGTTCAATAGTCTAAGGTGCTGTGTGCTTCCCCCCCCCTTCCCTTCAGCCACACGCGAAGAAAAAAAATGGGGAAGCTAGTTGACTTGGCCTTAAGAAGCGTCCACCTTAGCATAGACAAAGAAGCTCCGGGCGCCCGTTTAATCTTCATATTAATGCTACCGCCCTTTTGTTTGTCGGCGTAACAGGATATCGAGAATCGGCTAAAAAAAACATGCTGCATGCTTACGAGCTATCGAAGTAAACGACCACACTAACACTAATATTATAATTCGTATACTGCTCCGCAAAACATTTCCAAAGTGTCGTCGTAGTTATAATATAAAAATTAAGTACCTTTCGCGATTTTTACCGAGTATTTTACAAGCAAGAATGGTAGGTAATATTATTTCACAAACATTGCGTAAAGGGATTTTAATGACTTTGTTTCCGTTCAATCGAAGAACGCAAACACCCAACATTTTTAGTATAATATGTTTTGACATTCCTTCACAAAAAAAAAGAGAATGATTTTGAAATGTGCGAATTTCTTAAAACTCAGTGCCCGTAATTTTTAAACAAATAAACAAATTAGTTGAGGGGTTATCGCAGATTTAATGATGGTTTTTTGCGATGCTATAGAATAGGTTTAGTGCAGAAGTGTGGCGAATGACTGATTTCAAGGACATGAAGNATGATGGTTTTTTGCGATGCTATAGAATAGGTTTAGTGCAGAAGTGTGGCGAATGACTGATTTCAAGGACATGAAGACGTCGATGTTATCGTTAGCCGTTTAAAACATAAAATAAATATATTTTACTTTATGTTTGAAACGATGAATAAATATATTACATTAATTTTTGAAAAAAAGTGAGAAAATTCTACACTTAAGCACATGCAGGCTGTGATTATTTTAAAGATTTTCTACAGGCGTTTTTCACTGTGAATGTTTCACTTGTGTCGAAAATGTAATTTCGTTGTATTATGTATTATGCGCACTTTAAGTGTGAGAATGAAAGATTGGACTGTGCTGTAATTAATGTTTCAAATGGATGTACGAAAACAGTATTCATTTTAGTGAAGCACTAACAATTTCATAGTCGTTGGTTATGGCAGACAAAACGCATCTATCTAATTTTTGCCTCAATATACATATCGCAATGAAAAACACTACATATTACGTAAAGTTTACAAGCATTTTATTGAGCACGTTCGAAAGCTGTGAAGTTTCTTCATATTACGTATCCTTCTTCAACATTAAACAATGGATATTACCATGAACGTAATGACATTTATCTATAGGTCCTCAAGTGGGTCCGTGAAACGGGCGTTATGCAATTGTAATAAACTTTTTTTGAAAATGACAGGAAAATTTATGATTTAATGGCAATATGGAATTTTAACAAACATTTCTTAATATTATAGAAACACTTTATAATACTCATATTAAAATAACCATGTATCATTCATTGCATAAAATTGATGCTAATAAACTTATTCCGAATTAAAAATTCTGTTTGACATGGCTGGTTTCACGTGATCACACAAGGTATTCTGNGATGCTAATAAACTTATTCCGAATTAAAAATTCTGTTTGACATGGCTGGTTTCACGTGATCACACAAGGTATTCTGAACTGTATGACGTTATGCGTCAGTCGGCCACATAGAATACAAAAATCGGCCCTATTGTGAGACATTTTCTATTAGGACGATCTTCAAATTATTTCTATACGAGACTTGGAACAGCTTACGTCGTATTTAGGCCATATATGTACTCATGTACGCGGTTATACAAAGTAGTATAATAAAAACTGCTTAATTCACATTTTGCATCTCGTTGTGAAGCCATATCACTGTGTATTGCGATCCACGTATATTACAGAGAATATTGTTAAATTTCTGCTTAACTCCGTTTAGGTAATGAAATGTGATGCCAAGTTCAATACTGTATAACATGTCCAGCAAATTATAGAATTATTATAGCAAGAAAACTGGTCATATTGCTTTTACATACATTCCACATTTTAGTAGCTCAGTTGCTTAGGATACGAAAACCGGAAAATTAAGTGTTCCAGTGCATCTTTCTGGACGATTACAGGGATCCAGTTTTTTGTTCTGGTAATACATAGTAAAACATTCACACTAGAAAATGTTAATTTGCGATTCTCTCTTTGTAGAGCGTATAGCCTACCTTTGAACAAGTAACGGAGCTACTGTATGAAAACATCCGTGTTCCATTCTAACACTGATGTACAGTTATCCAATTCCATTATTAACACGAGTTAAAATTTATTTCATTTATACGTATAAACGCTTGGCATTCCAAAATTATTTCTGACGTGTATGCAAAAATAATGAATAGGGTTGTCTTCTTACGGACCTGCTAGAATCAGTTGTTCAGTAAAGCCGCCGTTATTTAAACGCTTTTCAAATGCTTTAGTATGAAAGCTGTAAACACATTATTGAGGTGTTTTTTATGATTTAACTCGTTTTATGTCGTACATGACACCATTATGGTTTGCTTGATGTTTGTCATTCACCAATTTCGGTGCCCACGACAATGAAACGATAGCTCTACATAAACAGCCCGCTTCACGGCCGACGTAAATGAAGACGATTTGTGAATGAGTAAGTGAGTGAGTTAAGCGATTTGGGTGGCTCTTAACATTGGGGCATTGAAAGACGATGAGGGTGGTGCGAAGTGGGTATGGAGCAGCGCCGGAGAGATGGCGCGGGGGAAATGGGAGATCCTCGAAAAAACCCGCTGACCAGCGCGCAACTACTGACCCGATTCCCACACGTAAAAATATGGGAGCGGCCATGTCGGCAATCGAACCCGGCTCGCCAAGGTGGGAGGCGAGTAGTCTAACCACTGCACCAACCCGGGCCCTAAAGACGATTGGTGAGCTCGCATATGACTCACAACGTCACGTCTCATTCGTTGGCGTTTATAAGGAGATAGATTTATCTTATCGTACAAATTTTAAGACTGTTTTTTTCTTTCGTAATAATGTGCAAGAACTATATTATTGTTATAAGAGTTTCATAAAGGCAATCAGAGAAAATTTGCGCATGTGGTTTACTGCTGTGGATAAAAATATGTTATTGTTAGAAAATTACTTCTAAAGTGAGGAGTTAAAAAAAAACTAAACATATTTCCGTCAGTAGCAGTATAAAAAGTTCGCTTTAAATAAGGCCAGAAAACATTAAACTTCTCTTCATAATAAACTATCAACATTCTTATATCAGCTTTTACATTTAAATATTTGCAGAAGCGGGTAGGGATATTTTTTTACAAACGTTGGCTGCAAAATTTTTTAACTAGCCGGGGACCAGATGTAAAACTGTAAATGTATAACATTTTAGTTTTTAATTAAGCATGTGAAAAAAAAATATTATTTCATTAATACAGCGCGAAAAAGATTTCATGGTTTTTTTTCAGAGAGTATTGTTAACATTCATAAAAAAATTATGGTAAAAAATATATAAATTAAAAGTATAGGAGAAAGCTCGCACCTTTCCACAATTCCCATTTACAGTGAAAGTATTACTTTTTATTTTCCGGTTAACAAATATCTGCTTTCGTGCTCCGTCTGGTGATTACATTATTCAGTGGAAAACCTCTCCATCAATTAAACTAAACACGCCGGTGAAAAAAAAAGAAACTAATGCCTGTGTTGGGTGGGTTGTGGAAGAGGGGAACGAGGAAAAGATGCTCTGGTACACAAATTTTGCCAGGACAGCTCGTTAAAAGGCTGGAACAAAAAAAACGTAAGGGTGTGCGGGACAAGAGGAAGGGGCTAGAGGAATAATGTAAACTGCGTTAGAAGCATTGCGAGGGAGAGCAGCGAGGACGTCTGTCGCCAGAAGAAGTGGAATACATCTTCAGTTAATGGCCGGGAATGCTACAGAGAGTCGGCAATAAATACCAGGATAGTGCCGGCGTGTTGCGGGGGAGTTGGCAGGCCTGGCCTGGAAAGGGTGGTGAGAATAACGTATACGCAGAGACAGAGTTGCCAACTCTTTCAGATTAAGTCTCTAAATCAATATAAAAAAATTACCACATCAGCAGAGAGTTTTCTTATTCTATTTAAAATTAAATCTATACGGAAAACATATAAAATGTTAGTTTTTGCAGCTTCAAATATTATCTATTATTGCTAGTTGTAGTTGCTTCCCATCATAGGTACTTATAAATATCAGGATCTGTAACTAAGGCAAATAAAAGTTAAAAAAACATTATCATTTGAAATACCCTTAATAACGCATTGGCTAGAGATACGCACAATAACATGTTAATCTCAAGCTTTATAAATTGATATTAAATTAATTTTCCCTGTATACATGTTCCGAAAACTTCACGAACGACGGGGGCCAAAATCGTATCGTTATTCCTGCAAACGATAGCCCAAACAACTACCTATAAAGAGATCATTACATGCAATAAATTATGTAATATGCGTCTTAAATACACCCATGCTCTCTCTAAGTGTAGGCCCTAAATAATACAGCGAATCTCGTTCATTCTCAGCCACGTGTCGTATTAGGATATTTTGGATGGTTTTATTAATTGTGCCATTTACAAATAAAATTTCAATACTCTTAAAATGAATGACACTCGTATTAAGAGGTAAAAGCACGTACAAAATTAAATGTTTTGTGAGAATCAATAAATATCATAGTCACGTTAATATTCGACCGCCCTTATAACTACGTAAATATTATATTTGAAGAATACCCAGTATTTCGTTACACATCCCTTTCATCGTATGACCTCTCTTAGGTGTCGTAGCATGTTGGAAATTAGTTTTCTTGAGTAAACAACCTGAATATGACCCCATTCCTTGTGAATTGCTCCCTATAGCTCAGTCATGGAACGTCCGGGTGTTATGTGTTTTCTTCGTTCGATTGAATCCCATAGATTTTCGAGTGCGTTGAGGTCTGGGCTTTCGGGAGGTGTTGCAATAACTCTGGGACAGCTGTACCACAACCATCTTCACAAGATTGAAGACTTGTCCTGATAACGTTTGAAACTACTTCTTATGCCCAATTTGTCCACAGTTATATGCAGCTTTTCATCAAAAATTCGGTTAAAGTATTATGTCCTTATAGTTCCACCAATTCGCGTCATTTCAAAGACGACACCTGAAGCCACTCATCCCCCACCATCCATATTTGACAGTGAGCTGTCAATGTAGGTTTTATAGCTCTGTGTTTGGCTTCCGCTTAATACATACCTTTCCATCACAGTGGAAAAAAAATTAAATTTGCTCTCATCGGCAAAAAATTTCATATTCATTATGTCATTCANAGCTGTCAATGTAGGTTTTATAGCTCTGTGTTTGGCTTCCGCTTAATACATACCTTTCCATCACAGTGGAAAAAAATTAAATTTGCTCTCATCGGCAAAAAATTTCATATTCATTATGTCATTCATGTCAATATTCTTCATAATCAACGTGATCTTTGTAAAACTGCGATCTCTTTTTTCTTTCACTTTACTAATAAAAGGCGTCTTTCTGGATGCTCTACAATTCTGTCTTTCTTTCCAAAGGACTCGGTGGACTGTTTCAAGATGTATTTACCATAATCCTGGATCCGTTATGTTGCCAATGTACGTGCACTAAACCTGGGATGTTTCTTTATCTTCTTAGACAATAAACTTTCTCTATACCAGTGAGTTTCTTGGGCTAACGGTTTTGAGGAACTAAATCCAATCTGTCATCATTGTTGTACTTCTAATGTACTCCTTGGTAAATAAAGAAGCTTGCTTATTTGCTCTTGAGGCATCCCTCCGGCACGATGCAATGCCAGTTTACGTTTCTGAAACTTGGTGTTCCTACCGGCACTACTTATATGACTGACAGTTCTCAGCAGAAACCTGGCTGTACAGATAACTGTACTAGGGTGATGTGACAGCATTGTGAATGGTCAATACACGCCGCTGCTGGATAATAAAGTGGCGCACTCCTGTGCACTTCCAGCTTTATGTTCTATTCATTTATACAGGATGATTCTAAAATCATGGGACAAAATTGAGGGGTGGTAGAGCTCACTAAAACAAGCAATTATTGTATACGAATATTTGGGCGGGAGTGACGCGTTTAGGCACAAACATAAAAATAACACATGAAATGCAACACATTGTTTATTTACAACGTCGCTGCTAAATGTCTTTTTACAGCAAAGTTTATAATAATTCCTGAAAATTGCTACCACCGACAGTAATGCAAGCTTGGTAGCGTCGGTGGAGTGATTGGCGAACAGATTCAAATACGCCGGGTATTTCACGCACGCCACCATTGTCAGCCATTCACGCCATATGTAGAGGTCGCCAAGCATGCGTGACTGTTGGTGGAGGCATTTCCAGCAACCGTTTTAACATTTTCTGTACGGGATCACTCGTTAAGTATGCTGCTAATGAACATTTTATGTTTCTCTTAATGTGTTATGTTTTTGTGTTTGTGCCTCAACGCGCCACTTCCGCCCATATATTCCTATACAATAATGGTGGGTTTTAGTGAGCTCTTCCACCCCTTAATGTTTGTCCTATGAGTTTAGAATCATCCTGCATACTACAGATATGCGCATGTTAGTTTTTTGTATAGTACACTCGTGGCGCGTCCGTCTGCCGACCCATCTCATTTTCAATACCTCTTTCCAGTCACAACAACAGCGATTGTAAACGAGCGACTTTGGCAGAATATTAATGAGCCACTCATAAACTCATTGGAATGAACAACCCTGAAGACACAGAAGTGCGATAATCTGATAAAAGAAAAAAGAATGTCCGATCTTCCTTCATCGCCAGATCTGTCAGCAAATGTTTACAGAAGTCACCCACTTTTTGACCTGTGGCGAACATAAAATTTGGCCACCATCAGACCATAATCTGAAGTCACAAGATCAGTGCGCACACAAAAAATTTCTGTAATTTTACAAAAAAAAAAGTTTGGAAACTAGATGCCAGAAAAGNCACAAGATCAGTGCGCACACAAAAAATTTCTGTAATTTTACAAAAAAAAAAGTTTGGAAACTAGATGCCAGAAAAATTTTTAATACCATTACAAGTTAATACTTGTAAATTTAACAAGTTTCAATATGAATGCAAGATTTTTTCTGTAGTGCCACAAATCCTTTTTTTTGCACAAGTACAAATTCAACAGGTTTGCAACAAAAAGTTTTGAAAAAATACTAACATTTGTATTTTTTGNCACAAGATCAGTGCGCACACAAAAAATTTCTGTAATTTTACAAAAAAAAAAGTTTGGAAACTAGATGCCAGAAAAGTTTTTAATACCATTACAAGTTAATACTTGTAAATTTAACAAGTTTCAATATGAATGCAAGATTTTTTCTGTAGTGCCACAAATCCTTTTTTTTTGCACAAGTACAAATTCAACAGGTTTGCAACAAAAAGTTTTGAAAAAATACTAACATTTGTATTTTTTGCAAGACATTTTCAGTTCGGTTTACAATTTTTTTTTCTGTATGGTGAGAAAATCACCAGGTTTGTTACTCTACGTAGAGGGTGAATCGTTAGGGGGTTGGATAGAGGAAAAAGAGAAACAGAATTTCTCTGCGAGCTGACAAGTGGCTGCGAGGTAGCTAAAAAAAAGGTGAAGATAGGGGGAGAGACATAAAAAAAGAGAGGAGTTTTTCGTGAAAGGGGGTTGGCAAGGAGAGGGGGTTGGAAAGGTGCGAGGTGCGTAAACTGGATGCGACGCCCCCACCTGCAGGCGCGAGGAAGACGTTCGAGACAGCGACGACTCCAGAGCGCAGCTTCCTTTGTAAATTGAAGATAAGAGCTGAATTAGGAGGTACTTGAGAAAGTCAGCCAATTCATCACGCTCCATCTCCTTCTTCCCCCCCCCCCTTCCCNGGTACGAGAAGTCTCCTCTGTCGTTCCAGCGCTGGCGCTCAAAGATGAGATTAGTCACCCGCGCAGCTATAGCCACTTCGCGGTTAATGTTGTTGGATACGAAAAACCGAATTATTTTATAATTATACCAAACGTTGTTCAATATGTAGAATTTTGCTGATTCAAATGGAGCCGTTTCAACACCTCTGCAGTCAGCTGTTTAGTTATTAGAGTGTTCACTTGCTTTTGTATCTTTCTGTCATATATAATAAAATTTACACTGCCCGTTGGCCTGATCACTCTATTCACGCCCTGTCAAGGGAAAACGTGACACGTGAAATTGTAAGAGATACAGATATGTCATTCATATGGCAATTCGTGTTTTAAGGTGCCTGCCTACATGCATCAATTTTCTCTTCGTTTGGCCGAGATGCGCGGGAGCGATAAGGGTCACACTGGCACGCGCTACAAGAGCGCCATCGCCTCTACGCGCAGTGCTCTGAACTGGCATGCAGTGTTCTCGTAGTGCTGCGTGTACCTAAGCGACTTTCAGCGGCGACCTAATAAATTAACTCATGAAACGTCTGTAGCAAAGTTCCATGTAGAATCCTATCGTAGTTCGGGTCGAATTCGGCTAGTACGTTTTAAGATACGACAGTGTAAAAAATCCTTTTTTTTTTTAACTATATTGGACGGCTTCTAAATAATATTTACAGCATGTGTGGTAACTTGAAGTGCTATTCCTTCCTCGTCTAGGGTATGATGTATTTTCGTAGGTAAATATGCTGGGGCACGTTCAAAAGTTTCGTAAAAATAAAACCAAGATATCAAACATTCAGCAACGCAGTTCAATCACCAGGCAGGAGGAACCCTTAATGTACATAAAGTAAATGAAAAGGTTTGACCTACAATAAATAAAGCAAAACATTAAGCTCACAATAAAACGTCACAACTGAGAAATATATCTCTTAATTTGCTGCCAACTCAACAAAAGGGCTGCATCCCAGCGTGCACGATACAATTATTTTTTCTCAAGGGTTGATTTCTATAATGCTCACTTTGCCGAGAACATACTATACCATGGTGGCCTGACGCAACTACAATTATTTTACTGCAGCTATTTTAGTTATATTTTGTCGACAAAACAGATTTAAGTTATTTAGAAAACAGGCAGCTGGGAAGATTAGTGTCATCTTGCGCCAGAAATACGTAAACAGATTCACGGCCCAAGATGCACGGCGACGCAAATGTATTACTGTGACAATATATTTACCTGAAATTTCAGAGTAACTCGTTATCTAGCTTTAACCTTTCTTGGTCAACTCTACATACGACGTATCTAAAATACACCGACAAATTTTGGTAGGCTATTCCTGGGGTGGAAATAGTAAGATTAAAAGAGGCTACCCATAGTCCAGGTCAAATAGTAAGAGTTGTGGGCTCTTCCAAAGTTCGAGAAAAATTATCATTTAATGTCGTATTGATAAAACAGCTTGCGGAACAAAAGCGAAGAAATGGTTACTTATTATTTAAACCGTAATCACTAATAATCTGAATGTCGTTTATATGTAACCAAACCCCCCACATGTTGTAAGGGGATGTTGCCATCCTCATTTATGCAAAAAAAAAAGTATGGTACAGGAATAAGTTCCTATATTTGACTAGAGAATATGAAACGCCGCCAAAATTAGCCACATATAACCCAGGTGCTGCTGGTGCCTATATAAACCAAAATAGATGTACGAGATGTAATATGATGGAAAACTTTTGCTCTCGTTAATGTCGCTTCGACAGTAAACAATTTAGTGGAAGTACAATGAGGAACCGCTGTGCACTGTTGCAGAAATCCACTGCGAAAATTCACGTCGAGGAGCGAAATGTACCGGTCCCAATGCCTGCGCCTTTCGCGCGTGGTAGGCACGCAGCAACTGCTCGCACATAAAAGGTCATACGATGGAGATGGATACACTTATTCGGTGCGCAATGGTGCGGGCGCTTGTTAACGGGTTTTCCTCCACAAAATGTTGTTCTTCTTCTTCCAAATTTGGTGAACGGAGACTCCTCGGGCGACCAGACCCCCCACCTCGTGCCTTGAACGTGCCAGTTTCACGCAGCCTCCGAGTGACAGATGTGAAGGTCTGGTGATGAGGTTGCCGCCTCGCTGGAAACCTCTCGTGGTACGATCGCACAGCAGCTCGTGCATTGCCTTCAACTTCACCGTGAAGCAGAACCACGCCTGTCATTTCTGAATTCGTATACTTCGCCACTTCGACTTGTAGTATAGTTCATGCAACGCGCAGTTAGGGAGGAGAACTACAGTACTGATAATGAGAGTTGCGGGATAACCATCTCGCACATCGATATTCCGCGCCTCCTAGAAACCACATTAGACGAATCAAGTTACGATTCGGTTCCGCCACAAACCACCCGTACGTATCGTCCACGGCGTGAGGAGCAGACAGCCATTACCTGTTGCCTACGTGGTGGGCAGTAACACTTCTCTGTGAAATAAAACATGTAATTTTTACTCGAAAAGTGCGAAAGTTAGAGAATTTTTTGCAAAATACGTGGATGTTTCTAATTTTACCGGCATTTAATATTCTCTAGTCAAATATAAGGAATAAGTTCAATAAAATACTTTTTTTTGCATAAATAAGGTTAGCAACACCCCCTTTCAACATGATGGTGTAGGGTTACATTTACAGTACATTCGCGTTATCAATGATTACTGTTTAAAAAAATGAATAACCAATACTTCGTTTCCGTTCCGAAAGCAGTTTCCTAAATATGACAATGAATGATAATTCTTGTCAATCTTTGGAAGCGTCTACTGCTCTTGCTATCTGACCTTTCACCATGGGTTACCTATCTCAATCTTTCTATTTCCACCTCAGGAATAACCTATCAAAATTGGTCGCTATGCTTTACATACACGTTGTATTTGTATGTTTGATTTGTATGTACAGCATGATAGCCTCTGTGTTGTAGTTGGTGGCACTGTCGTCTCTCGACACGAGATCCATACTCGCACGTTAACGCGAATCCTTCTAGATTTCCAAATGATTCGTCGAGCTGGTTCAGCCTTGTACTGCGGAGGGCAATTTCAGACAAATCACTGCACAAGTTTTCTGCCTGTCCGTTTTAAGATTTTCATGTTTAGATTTTCTGTCCATTGTTTTGTGCTGGCTTTCCTACCTTACGTTTTGCACACAACTGGGAGAACATATTTAAATTTATAAAATAAGACACAATTTAGTTGGAAAGTATAAATCCTTCCTTCAAATAAAATACCTGAATTTTTATCTGTTAAGATTTCGTATAATGACCAATTTTCTTTTTCTATATTTATAAGAACTTTAATCATGTATAGAGAAATGCAAGAAATGGTTTTACGACCCAGATGTAGCGGGTTCTGAGATACACCGGATAAATTAGTAATTTGCGAAGTTGAGTTGCAATAACTTTAACCTGAAAAAGGCTGTCACTACCAAATACTTTGATACAAGAAACATGGGCAGATGTTACTTGTAATATCTTAAAAATAATTTTTACTACACACGGCATATTTGCGACCATATACCTAGGGATATAGCACGTTTGCCATTAAGAATTGGGAATTTATGTAATTAACTAGTGAAAAATCCTTCTCTTTTATTGCTGGAAGCAGGATAACGTTGCGTATCCAAATAACAACGAGGCTATACTCAGCCATCATATGAATACCCTAGCATTAACCCAGTGTTACTCGGCTCCTGCACCAAAAAGTGGAGAATGAATACCCTAGAATAGGTAGCATGAGATTCGGAGCGTTTTGCTTTGAAGCTCTGTGGCCGACTCAAAAGTCCTCTATGGCATTTCATACAAACTGTGGCCCACACTGTGCACACGTGTTTGCATTCTAGCTGGTACTAAAATTAATTTTTTAAATTTTTCCACTAATTATTTTATACATTTTAATATCAGCAATGGCAATAAAATCCGAAACAGTTATGTTACCGAATTAATAAAACCAGTCAAATGAATTAATGTTTAATTAAATTGGTTGTATTCAAAATTATTAAGAATTTAACTTCGTTTATTTATATTTTAAAAAAGTAAATTACAATCTGTTTTACCAGTAATACAATAATTTCACGTTTTCACATGTTCGACGAATTGATGTAGGTCGATGGCAATGCTAACCGTTGACTTTTTTGGTGTAGGCCATATTGCTGCCGTAGAGCAAATATATTTCGTTGTCACTTTTGCAGGTTTCAAGTTTCAAGCCAAATACATACTTATTACCAAAACACTTTGTATTTTGTCATCCTACCGTTGCAGAAAATAAAAATTGTAATGCTTGTGTTGGCCAATTGTAATGCTTGTTTTGGCCCAAACCATACTAGTTTAGGTTTAAGTATTTAACGAGTTGGGAGACTTTACAACGTCATGTAGTTGGAATTAAAGAGAGCTGTTAATATGCTGGGTAAATCGCATATAACTGTCCCGTGCAGAATGATGTGCCAGTGAGCACGAGAGGTCCAAATCTCACATCGCCAGTAGAGAGAGTGGTCACAGGAGGGTTAAGGATTCATCCCTCGGTGAGATGCGGACCGCAAGACGCAGGTGTCGCGCGGGTTGCCTGTGTGTCGAGGAGCAGTGAGCTTGCGGCGGGCTCGGCCGGCCAATATCCTGCGGCCTGTTACTGACAGCCGCCGCGCTGCGGGGCTCAGTTGCCGTAATCTTCGGTAAACAACNAGAAAAGCCACCGTGTCGACTAGGGGTTAAGACGTGATGTGCCCCGCCTTCTATTCGCTACGACAAGGAAGTATAGGACCACGTGAGGGGAAAATGTTTACGTCAAATA
Source organism: Clitarchus hookeri (assembly GCA_002778355.1). NCBI lineage: Eukaryota > Metazoa > Arthropoda > Insecta > Phasmatodea > Phasmatidae > Clitarchus > Clitarchus hookeri. Next base: position 24,534 of record NQII01005916.1, read on the forward strand.
TAGTACAATTTGTTGACACAGTTTTCAGCTTGTGAAATTGAAACGCATGTGGTAAGAACACAAATAGCAAAGACAAAAGGAAAAAAAAAAAAATAATTATGCTGAAAAATATTGTCACGTAACCTTAAAGTGGCAACAGCGTGTACGGAAAACTGTAAAATATGTCAAACGAAAACATATTAAAAAATTATTCCTTAGGTTTATGTTTTTAGGTGGAGACTCTTATATAGCAAATAAGAGGGAAACTGACTGTTTTGTTCAATTGGAACTCAACCATACGCAACAAACATAAAAACATTTTTTTTTGTAAGAATCGAAATATTTTGTATAAAAAAGTCATACAATTTTTTTTAGTCCGCTAAACATTTCAACGANAAAAAAAAAAAAATAATTATGCTGAAAAATATTGTCACGTAACCTTAAAGTGGCAACAGCGTGTACGGAAAACTGCAAAATATGTCAAACGAAAACATATTAAAAAATTATTCCTTAGGTTTATGTTTTTAGGTGGAGACTCTTATATAGCAAATAAGAGGGAAACTGACTGTTTTGTTCAATTGGAACTCAACCATACGCAACAAACATAAAAACATTTTTTTTGTAAGAATCGAAATATTTTGTATAAAAAAGTCATACAATTTTTTTTAGTCCGCTAAACATTTCAACGANTTTTTTTTGTAAGAATCGAAATATTTTGTATAAAAAAGTCATACAATTTTTTTTAGTCCGCTAAACATTTCAACGATTAATTAGATTTGCTTACTTTTCTCCGCCATTTTTAATCAGCAAGAGAACTCAACGATAAGTATCGCCTTCTATATTTAAATCGTGCCGTGCCGTATCGACAATTAAATACATATGATTTATCGAATAACTGTAATAACAGGACGTCAAAGCACGTCAGTTCCAAGCACATGCGATGCTGAAATGTAATGGCATATTTCAAACGCATCCATGGGGATATGTACTCTGTGTACACAATGAATTATACATGAGAGGTAGTTATGAGTCTGCCTGACATACGCGTTCTAACAACTGAGACGCCTGAGCGTCTCCCTTAAGCACCTTACGAGCCACGGCCGAAAACTTTCCGCATCCCGGAGGAAATAATCACGTGCAGCCTGAAAAGAGGACATTATGGTGTTTCTTTACCTTTAAATTAAGATGGATGTTTCGTCTCCTGGCTTGTGAAAACTCTCCATTCCTGCTGAAAATTCAATTAGCAAACGCCGACAAATGGGCCTGCCGTCCAGTAGTGACCGCAGCCCGACAGCCGACTGTCTTCGTGCACGTCGACATTCACACCTCCGGGTGCAATGAGTGTCGCCACTAGCGCTGCCGGCAGGTGTTCAGGTGATTCATAACGTCACTACGCCTTGATTCGTCCACTTGCCCAAGCGTCGGCGGAGTTGCGAGACTGTCTGGGGTTCCTACACTTGCGTCAATCTAAATAAAGGGTTTAGGTTGGAAATGACACTTAAGGTGAACTGATTATGGAAGCCACAATGTCGTGATATTTTTTCCCTGATAGAGAGGGGTGTATAAAAAGCCAGGCTGGGGCCATCTCAAGATATTCGGCTCCCATCTGTGGCATGATGCATTTAAGATAAGTATTTTATTGAGGGGCTTTTCTCGTCAATGCTAACGTGGACTTTGGTGCTCCGTATTTTATGTTAGGTTTTCATTATGAAAAATTATATAGGCATAATTACCTGTTTCAGTGCATTTTCTTGTAAAGTATAAAGTATTCAGCGTGCCATAAGTATATTTGAAAAAAAAACTATGTGGCTTGTTAATAATGTAATTATAGTTAGGTTTGATTATGCTTGTGTGAGCAGCTTGCATAAATACTTTTGTAATAGCGCCATTTTATGTAACTATTTATACGGCTAATTTGGTATAAATTAAGATTCAAAATTGCATCAAGGAAAAAAACGGGTTATAAAAATTAAACTGTACCTGCAATATATCTGAAAGCCGTTAATAATAGTTTTTCTACTATATAAAATGAAATTATGAAACTTTTCTTGTTTCACTGGGTGTGTAAAAGGGTTCCTGCGGTAAAGTATCCCAGATTTTCTCCTATGCCTTTAACATATTCTAGTTTTGAGTGGATGAGGAGATTTGACCTGTTTAAGAGAAATAATTTGAATGAAAATTCTTTCTTACTATTTTCCCACTGCTGAGTTTTTTGATGGTTATTGGACTTGGGACGGTCAGCGAGTTGGCACTTTCACACATGGGGTGCTGGTAACGATACCCTGGGGTCACACGAACAACAAGCGTGTAGCGTTGTACTGCCTTCTTTTGCGGTAGAGGTATCATCTTAAACAGTTCGAATTAACAGTTTAAAAACTATTCCTACGTTATCGTTATCTGTAGTGCATAAAGTGACTCTATGATAACTTCTCGTAAATTATATCATTCCTTTCGTAGATTGTCAGGATCGAACTGTGGGATTTTCGAAAACATCGTTTTAATTTAATGATATGTTGAGTTACGCGTGCAAAATTTATGAATCACAAATTATTAAATATTACGTCTAACTTATGTCACAGATGCTACTGCAATTAAAACATAGTCAAGTATGACTGAGATAAAAATATGTATTTTCCTGAAAAATACATATTAAAAATTTAATTTGTATTTTTTAAAATACTGCCTAGCATATTTTCGTGTAAATTTTAATTTTATTCACACATTTTTAATTACTATAAAAAAGTCAGAAAATGTGTGGTCGAAGAGAAAAATTTAGAACCAATTCTGAATAAAATATTTTCGAAAATACCAAAAACAACGAAAACATCGAGACACAAACCAGTGTTAAATCCACCACAATTCATTTTCTAAAGCATCAGTAGGTTTACCTTGGAAAGGAACATTTTTTCTTATAAACAGTTAAGGTTTCATGTGATACTTCTATAAGCTGTGAAGTTAGTTTTACTCTATTTCAAATAGTACCGTACTGGTTTTCAATAGATACAGTTCTCATAATGAGCACAGAAAACCTTGACAATCACAGGTATTATAACAACCACAAAAATACAAGGACAGAAACACTTGTGATCCAATGCCTAATTAAAGCATACAAGCTGTTAAAAAAAAAATAGTGAATATCTAAAAAAATGCAGTACAAGAAAATAAATTTTACCGTAGAACTGTAAAGAAAAACGTCTTTAACCAACTCAGTCTTCTTTTCTGGGCTGTGGAAACATATTAACCATTACCTTTGTAATTAACATTAACTAAACAACACAGTTTAATGCTGGAAGTTTAAACTATGTGCGCTTATTAGGACTATTTGCATTTAAAGATACACCATTTTGTGGTATTGGAAGATAGGAATTATTTATCTTTTACATTTTTATGTCAAAGCAACAATCATCTTTAGTCTTCTGAGAAGTGCTCAAACACATTTTATATATGTTACTTACAAACGCTTCAAATTAAGTATTTGCTTTCGCGAAAGAAGTATTTTTTTTAATTTTAGATTCAATCGCAACTTTACGAGATGGCATGAATTANAAGATGGCATGAATTAACTTAATCATTAAATATTTGCTGAAGGAGACAGAATTACAATAGTATTGCCATGTTAAGATAGCCATTTTAAGCCAAATTTACTGGAGCTGTATTTCTCATCTTGTATAGTAACAACGTGTAGTAGTTTGTCGGCTAATGGCGTTCGGCATTTTCCAGGTTGTTTTTCAGTCTTTGCAATATCACTTAAAAATGTTTGGCGACCCTAACAGAACAGTACCGGAGGTTATGCTCACACTTCGCTGTCTGGCTTGATCGCCTCGTTAGAATGAGGTTAGCTGTTCTGACTGCGTCAGCTTAAGCAATTGTTCCAGAAGGTGTTTCATGAGTAACTGTAGGATTTGCTACTGAAGTGTGTGATGTGCGCGGCTGCGCGCTTGTGGTTCGCTAGCGTGTAGTGTACTCCTGACTTCGTGGCGACTTCCGCGCCAGTGAAGCAACTGTCGCGAAATAATAACATTACTCCTAAATAGCATTACCTAGCTCAAACTTAAGCCCACTACGAGAATACAATACTGGAGACTGAGCAATACTAATAACATAATTAGAGATAGCAACAAGCTCATTAATAGCAAACGTCTTCCAAGATATAATGTCTCTTGAGTCTATTTGACTAAGATAATTAACACTAGTCACTGTACTGTTGTGTGAATGCCTGAAAAAGCAGAACTCCAGAATACCAGATCCGTTGTGTGCAGTCATTCCTTGTAAAGCGAACCTATACATAAAATTCAGTAGAACGAAGCTCTCTTCTGCTGCAGTAACATGTTTCACAAACACACTGTCATCCTTCATAACATCGCAATCAAAAGAACCGATCTGAAAACAGGTCTCGAAACATATCTCCACTTATGACAACGTGCCCCATCCGGGGCGCGTTCTGTGAAGAATGAACATTTCGCGTGTGGTACGCAGGTTGAACTGATTGACATTCGCAGTTTTATACGACGACGCCTGCGTTGCTTCGCTGAGCATAAAACGAATTACTATCCACTGTTTCCGACGTCACGAAATATTTCGTACTCGGCTGAATGTTTTAAAGGGAGAGGAAAATTTAATTTAGTTGCTAGTGTCGCATATGGCGGAAACTGAAGCAGCGCTCCAGAGGTAAGCCGGCTAGAAATTTCGAAGTCTGCGAAGATGTAATTTCCGTCAAGTGCATCGTTATAAACAAGGAAAATAAGAACAATCTTTTGAAGGGAGAACGCTTATAGTGTGATTCTGCTTAATGTAATTGGAATTTTTTATAAAACACTAAGTACTGTGTCCTAAAAATAATTTCATTAAGTGTTTCTGATGCTGAAGCGGCGAGGAGAGAGAAGATTAAATTACCAACATAAAAACTTAACTTGTCAGCATGTGACTAATGCCGAGGATGCTTACGAGTGGTAATAATTTGAATAATTTATTTTTTAGTAGAAAGAAACACTTATTTTCAAAATTTTTGTGTGAAGTTTACATATGTACGACGCACAGTTCATATACGACAAGTAATATAAATAAATATAGTGAATTTAATATAACGGATTATTCATTTAACTTGAGAATACTGAATATCGCGAAATATATGTACACTACAACCAAATGCCTTCACGTAAACATTCACTATTTTGGAAGGGTAAATTGAAGCTCTTAAAATTGAGGTCACCTACTTAGTCACCATCTTGGGGGTGGTGAGGGAGCAACATTGTCATTTGAAATGGGACCCCTTCTCCCCCTTATTTTTTATTGCTGATTCGGATTGTGCGTCAATAAGTTGAATAATTAATTTGAAACCGTTTTTGCTATTAATTGTAGGCGGCGCTGCAATCGGTTATTGGCTTGCTCCCTGGGTGGAGTTGCAAATCGTTACTGTGCCAGTAAAGTCCCAAAACACTCTGAGTAAAGGCTTAACTCGTTCATGTCAGTGTCCCTAAACTGCAGAGTAATTACTGTGAGCATCTTACTAGATCGGCAATCGATACCTCGTTGTCAAGAGCACTCAAATCTCTCAACTCAACTCGTCTTACTACAGTAAAACTTATTAGACCTAATATTTCAACGAGTAAAGAAGGGTAAAATGTAAATGGCGAGAAGTTTGGTACAATTAAATAAAACTTAAAGGAAATTTGGACATTCTGGTTAGAGACACAAACAGGAAAATGATAAATGGTGAGTGATAATATTAATATTTTGATTTCAAAATTTAACCTTTAATAACATGGCAATTTTAGACCTAATGTTTGCGATTAACGTATGGTAAATAAAGCTGTTTATGCATATACGTATTTTTTTGGAAAAGAAAAAATTTGTGTAGAGTGACAAATATATTTTGAAATTTAAATTGTTTGCTTAATCAGTACGTGTTTGTAGACACAGTATGCTAAAGAACATCATGCTCGTTCCAAAACTACATTTACTCTTGCCTTTCTCAGATGTTACTCTCTGTTACTCTACTCTCGGAGTAACGTTTTTGGAACGCCACCGTGTAAAATATTAAGGTTTTACTTTGACACTTTTTGTTGTATGATGTACATATTTCGCGATATCCTATGTTATTAAGTTAATTAATCATCCCGTTTATGAAGAAGCGAAATTATAAATATGTTTTTATATTGTTGTAGATTTCAAGCTGTATAAAAAAAACAGGTTCCGAAACACAACACCAAGCAGTTTATGTTTATGTAGCAGACTGATATGAAACTGATATGGAGATTAATTTTTATATGGTGACAGAAGATTTCCACTCACGTGACTTACAAAACAATATAGCTATATGTTGTTTGGGAAATTTTTTGTAAAATATGTATTATATCAAATTAATGCGTAAATATTTTGTTAAGGCAACTTCTTCAACATGGATATTTTCAAATTTTATTTCACTCATTCGTATTTTGCTCTATGAGAAAATATTTATTATGATTCTACCTATAATTTTGTTTGGCATTATTATCAAATCTTTGTCTATAGGAATTAATCATGCATTTATATAACGTAATTTTATGATAAGTTAAGAAGCTGCTATCTTTCAGGTAACACTTCCTTTCAAACCTTCGCACAGTTAGAAGACACGTTCGCAAAATAAAACGATAAAACATGGGATAAGAAACATAAAAAAAAAAAAAAAATATTGTAATATATTTGCGAGTTCTCTTATGGGAGAAGTCAGCAACACGAGAACCTCATAAACGGGAGAGGAAAAAAAAAAAGAAGGTTGTCGCCACTGTGCTCAAAGCTTCTCCCTGTCCCTCTTTGCTTTTAACTGTGCTCTCCATCTTCCTTTCAGAAGTTATAGCCTTCCAACATTCATCACATCATCAACATCCAGGAAATAAAACCCGCGAGCCCGAGCTGCTAATGTTTTACGCAAGAGTCGCTCCCGAAGAGCACTAAAAAAAAAAAATTTAATATTTCAAAACTAAGACCGAGGTAAGAAATGGTTGGTTAGGTCGAGTGGGGGGAAGGGTAATGTTATCTGGTTCGAACGTTGGCGTTCGGAGGACGGAGGCCGGGGATGGCTGGTTCTGATGTATGCAAATGCCAGCGCGTCAACAATTTCTTGCGAGCCCTCTCCCGACCCTTAAGGGCGTAAAAAAGAGAAAACATTAAGCAAGCCGGCGCTTCCCCCCCTGCGCGCGCTCGCGTCTCGTTGCGCCATTTCTCACTTCCCTCACTTCTCTCGAACTTATTCCGATATGTAAATATGTAGATGAAGGTTTGTTTGTGACGGGAACGATTTCCATAGCGGCAGTGGTGCCGCGTGCAAAACTGTGTCACAGGAAGTGTGTGGTTGTCAGGGGGGCGGTCACAGAAGGGAGGGAGGGTTCGGCGAAAAAGAAGTGGTGGGGGAGAGTGAAAGCAAGGAGAGGAGTCGAGCAGAACGAGTCAGCATTGCGGGATGTAATGATGATGATGAGGAGGGGGAAGGAGTACCGGAGGAATGTCTCGTAGCTCCTTATCTCGTATAATTTTCTCATTATTGACGAGGCTGGCAAACATGCGGCGGTATTAATGACGATAATTTTGAAACGAGGCCTTGCGCCTAACCCTGTTCTCCCCTCCCCCTTTCCCCTAACCCTTCTGCTCATTCCGTTTGGCGAATGTTTTTCGGTGTCGGCCTCTCCTTTTGTCTCGGCCAACTTCTTATCGCCGCCCCGCTGGCTTTCACTTCGTTAAACGCGCCATGTGTTTATAATTACTCCCGCAGCGGCGCTGGGCTCGCTGCTCGCTGGAACGTTCCAATTGTCTGCGCGAGGGGCCAGAAATTAGGTCCCCCTCTCCCCCCGTTACCCGGGAAAACGAAATTACTCCGCGACCCGCGAGATTTACGAACGCGACGAGCGCACGACTTCGCAGCGCGTTCGAATTTCTGTTCGTCGGCGCGGCAACGCTCGGAGGCAGTTGCCGCGCGAACTTCGCGTCTCGGGAATGTCCCTTTCTCCGACTGATGATTTATCTCTCAATTTCTGGCTCTTTCTGCGCTGTCAGTTTCGCCGTCATAAACTGCCATCTGAATTTTCGACACGTAAGAAAATGTCAAAAGTTTAATATGAACTTCGTTAATTTCTGCGTCGTAATAAGCACCGTAGCCGATATGTAACATTTATGGTATGTTTTAAGATCATAAAATTTTTAACTGAGGGAGTGAAATTCTTATGTGGAAATTGCAGCTACTTTCTACAGTTTGATCTTATTGAAAAGGTCATGCATTTACTACGATTAGATTGCATTTTAAACACCTCGGTTATTTTTCGGAACATGAGTAGTTTTATTTTTTTAATATAAGTTTTCACTCTCTTAGCCACTAGTGATATTTAAAATAAACGAATCACAACTCATGAGTTCAAGTTTTATAACGTATACAAACTTTTATGCCTGATTGTAATTTTTCATGACTATCACATTCTTTGTGTTTTTCGCAAACTTGGAGCGGTTATACTTGGATATTCTAAAATATTTCCACATCTGCAAATACAATTAAAATTTGGAATATGTACTGGCTCTACAATGCAATTTAACTAATAGTGTCTCAAACAAATGAAAATTTCTTGATGGGCAATATCGATCTAATTAAAAAAAAATTTTACACACAAGAATAAGAGAAAATGTATTTGAAACAGTGAAAATTAAAACAAATCATCCATTATCCATAACAATAAAGACATGGAAAGCCAGTATCTTTTCAATTCATAGTTATACAGCTTCAAGTCTGTAACTAACGGCGTCTCTATTTGATCCTCTAACCAACAGACGTAATAAAAATAATTTACGCCGGGAAAACGCCATTATTTCAGATTTACAAATAATTTTGTAGTTACAGCGTACGTACGGTGGCGCGAAACCAATATTTGGAAGTGCGGAAATGTTTTAGAATTACTTTCGTTACGCCCACTTGTAATTACTCGGCTAATTACTCGGCGTTAAAAACCTCACTGCTGGGTGGAGCGGTCCGGGAAGGGAGGGGGGTGAACAAACAGCGTCCAACCCCTCAAGGAGTGATTTAATTACTGTGTCCGATGCTAACCCACTTGAATGCGCTGAATGCGACGTATTGTTTCCGCAGCCCACGCCCCCCTGCCGGCCCGAGCCGCAGACAAATTGCGACGCCATGCCGCCAAGATTAACTGGACGAATGGGGGGCCGCATAATTGCTCCTCCCTCCCCTCTTAACTACCCCGCCGTCCTGACCAACCAAAATCCTGCAAGGAAAACAACCGCGATGGCATGCCTTGAACCTCCTCCCCCTCCTTCCACGGGCCCCCTTAGAATACATCACCTCTTANCGAAAAAGAAGTGGTGGGGGAGAGTGAAAGTAAGGAGAGGGGTCGAGCAGAACGAGTCAGCATTGCGGGATGTAATGATGATGATGAGGAGGGGGAAAGGAGTACCGGAGGAATGTCTCGTAGCTCCTTATCTCGTATAATTTTCTCATTATTGACGAGGCTGGCAAACATGCGGCGGTATTAATGATGATAATTTTGAAACGAGGCCTTGCGCCTAACCCTGTTCTCCCCTTCCCCTTTCCCCTAACCCTTCTGCTCATTCCGTTTGGCGAATGTTTTTCGGTGTCGGCCTCTCCTTTTGTCTCGGCCAACTTCTTATCGCCGCCCCGCTGGCTTTCACTTCGTTAAACGCGCCATGTGTTTATAATTACTCCCGCAGCGGCGCTGGGCTCGCTGCTCGCTGGAACGTTCCAATTGTCTGCGCGAGGGGCCAGAAATTAGGTCCCCCTCTCCCCCCGTTACCCGGGAAAACGAAATTACTCCGCGACCCGCGAGATTTACGAACGCGACGAGCGCACGACTTCGCAGCGCGTTCGAATTTCTGTTCGTCGGCGCGGCAACGCTCGGAGGCAGTTGCCGCGCGAACTTCGCGTCTCGGGAATGTCCCTTTCTCCGACTGATCATTTATCTCTCAATTTCTGGCTCTTTCTGCGCTGTCAGTTTCGCCGTCATAAACTGCCATCTGAATTTTCGACACGTAAGAAAATGTCAAAAGTTTAATATGAACTTCGTTAATTTCTGCGTCGTAATTAGCACCGTAGCCGATATGTAACATTTATGGTGTGTTTTAAGATCATTAAATTTTTAACTGAGGGAGTGAAATTCTCATGTGAAAATTGCAGCTTCTTTCTACAGTTTGATCTTATTGGAAAGGTCATGCATTTACTACGATTAGATTGCATTTTAAACACCTCGGTTATTTTTCGGAACATGCGTAGTTTTATTTTATTCATATAAGTTTTCACTCTCCTAGCCACTAGTGATATTTAAAATAAACGAATCACAACTCATGAGTTCGAGTTTTATACCGTATACAAACTTTTATGCCTGATTGTAATTTTTCATGACTATCACATTCTTTGTGTTTTTCGCAAACTTGGAGCAGTCGTACTTGCATATTCTAAAATATTTCCACATCTGCGAATACAATTAAAATTTGGAATATGTACTGGCTCTGCAATGCAATTTAACTAATAGTGTCTCAAACAAATGAAAATTTCTTGATGGGAAATATCGATCTACTTTAAAAAATTTTTTACACACAAGAATAAGAGAAAATGTATTTAAAACAGTGAAAATTAAAACAAACCAGCCATTATCCATAACAATAAAGACATGGGATGCCAGTATGTTTTCAATTTATAGTAATACAGCTTGAAGTCAGTAACTAACGGCGTCTCTATTTGATCCTCTAACCAACAGACGTAATGAAACGAATTTACGCCGGGAAAATGCCATTCTTTCAGATTTACAGATAATTGTATAGTTACAGCGTACGTACGGTGGCGCGAAACCAATATTTGGAAGTGCGAAAATGTTTTGGAATTACTTTCGTTACGTCCATGTGTAATTACTCGCCTAATTACTCGGCGTTAAAAACCTCGCTGTTGGGGGAAGCGGTCCNATTACTGTGTCCGACGCTAACCCACTTGAATGCACTGAATGCGACGTATTGTTTCCGCAGCCCACGCCCCCTGCCGGCCCGAGCCGCAGACAAATTGCGACGCCATGCCGCCAAGATTAACTGGACGAATGGGGGCCGCATAATTGCTCCTCCCTCCCCTCTTAACTACCCCGCCGTCCTGACAAACCAAAATCCTGCAAGGAAAACAACCGCGATGGCATGCCTTGAACCTCCTCCCCCTCCTTCCTCGGGCCGCCCTTAGAATACATCACCTCTTATCGCACGTAATCTCGTCTGTTAGGGATGCATTAATCTTCAGTTTCGCTCTGATTACATCTTTTTTTCATGGCGTCATACCACGAGGCGTTGCGCCTGAGTGGCCGGCTGCTACCGCTTGCGTCACGCGCTGGCGTTTAAGTTTTCCCACGCACATCCACCACTCGTTCTAACAAACTGCAAAAAAAAAAAACCTGCCTCTTTTTCTCTACGGCAGGAATTAAAACTGATTTTTTTTGGGACCAGAGATTGTAAAAAAAAGTATTCGTTAAATAGACGTAATTTGAAATGTATTTAAATAAAGTGTGCCTAAAATCCCGTTGTACGCCTAAGAAAATACTTTATGAGTCATAACAGTTTATTTATTTTATCTAATCTAAATAAGTTCACTACAAACATCCATGCAAATTAGAAGTAGAAATAAACCCCTAAATAGTTTATACAATTATATATATAATAAATTGTAGCTCCTGCAAAATAGACGTCGACAAATAAATAAAACTTGGCAGTGATTGAAAACAGAACAGAAACAATTTACTCGGGAAAAACTGAATATTTAAAATTTTCGTTTAGGGCCTTTCTGCTCCAGCCTAACTTGGATACTGGCGGCGATACGGGTCGGTAAGTAGTTACACATATTGCGCTATTTTGTGGAAGGTTGTACGTAACTGGTAAAACTGCTGCGCTACTGCAGACCTTTTGATGTCTGAAATTAAGGTCCCAGGTCGTTGAATAGAGATTCTACAGGCGACAAGTCTCGGTACTGGTTGACGAAGGAAATGTGTCAAAAGCTCGAAGGCAGGCATGAAAAAATTCGTGCTGCACGTGGGCGGGCATTTTCTTGTTGGAAAATTGCATATTGTAGCTCTAGAATGAGTATATGAGACAGCAGAATCTCCTGGACGTACCACTCTGACGTCAGTATTGTTTTAATGAACTCTAAGAAAAACCTAAGAATCATAGGGGACAGGCCTTCATCCGTACTCAAGTATGTTTGCCATTCGGTCCGAACAAAACCTACAGTTGTAACTAAAGACGATAAATCTCCATTTTCCTTAGCCACTAATGCCATCCAATAACAAAAAAAAAAAAACTGAATTAAGTCGTTGTTGGAGCGTCAATTATCGTGTCGGATCGCTTTCTGTATCTGATACGCGGCCACCGGCCTATAGCTCGCTTGTTCATTCGAAACAATCCTTTGACTTGCTGCCGCCGCTATAATGTAACTGCTGTCCTTTACTTCTACTCACTCGCGTGTGATGCTAGGCAGGGAGCACGTTAAACTGCTCCCTCCTCAAGTATGTTGGTCCCGTACACACACTGCAACATCCAGACCATCGTAGAGTGCCAGTTGGTCGATGTGGGCAACCTTCGGATCCGCCCGATAGCCTGGACGACAAATACAAAACACCACGTGATTAATGTTCTTCAGAATCCGTTAAGGGCCTTCCCAACATATATGTTGATTCTAATACCCTTTTCGTCTCTGAGGGTTATACAGCCACACCAATTGTCCTTCTTGAAATACCTAGCCCGACATTCTCCTCTCAACCGAGTCTTTATCCTATCACTATATGGTCGTTTGTAACTTACATAAAGACTAATACTTTCACTACCAGTTTGAAAAGATTAAGTAACTACATAATTTTCCCTTATGTCTTCCTTTAGAAGATGTCTAACAATCTTAAAAGTGATGGCTCTTGCAGTGGATGCTGGAGATTGTGGCCGGATCCTCGTCCATCATACACTGGATCACTGGTATCTCCTGTCGACTGCCTCGCTCCCTTTCACGAGTTCACTGAACTGGTATTTTGTCCCAAGAACCATTTCCTTCACGGGACTACTATCCGCAGAGCCACTACTGAGGGGGGCCATTACATCATTCACTCGATGCCATGGACACCTTTCATTGTTACATGGCACAGTGTGCACAGGGCTTATGGACAGTACTCGCAGGTAATAATGTGCATTTTCCAACTGCTTTGTGAGACGTGCAGCTTGCAGCATCAGCTTGTCTATGCGATGTCTCAGTTGTTGGGCATATGCACGAAGCTCACACATTTCATCAAGCAAGTAAGTGCTTGCATGCGCTCATCGAGGCCATTTGTTCTTCACCGTGCTGTCTCTTTACTGGTGCTTCTTCTGTTGGTGCTCTCAGATGCCACAGCTTTCCACATTACCAACACTCCCTCCTTTGTGTGTGTGTGGGGGGGGGGCGGATCGCTGTAGCATGAATCCTGGAAGCGATGTCCCTCAAGGCCAATTGCAACTCCTTCAGTGTCTTCGTTATCCTGTATTCGCCTTTTGTTCAGCGTCACGGCGCGTACTGGACGTCGGGTGNGCGTCACGCGCTGGCGTTTAAGTTTTCCCACGCACATCCACCACTCGTTCTAACAAACTGCAAAAAAAAAAAACCCTGCCTCTTTTTCTCTACGGCAGGAATTAAAACAGATTTTTTTTGGGACCAGAGATTGTAAAAAAAAGTATTCGTTAAATAGACGTAATTTGAAATGTATTTAAATAAAGTGTGCCTAAAATCCCATTGTACGCCTAAGAAAAGACTTTATGAGTCATAACAGTTTATTTATTTTATCTACTCTAAATAAGTTCACTACAAACATCCATGCAAATTAGAAGTAGAAATAAACCCCTAAATAGTTTATACAATTATATATATAATAAATTGTAGCTCCTGCAAAATAGACGTCGACAAATAAATAAAACTTGGCAGTGATTGAAAACAGAACAGAAACAATTTACTCGGGAAAAACTGAATATTTAAAATTTTCGTTTAGGGCCTTTCTGCTCCAGCCTAACATGGATACTGACGGCGATACGGGTCGGTAAGTAGTTACACATATTGCGCTATTTTGTGGAAGGTTGTACGTAACTGGTAAAACTGCTGCGCTACTGCAGACCTTTTGATGTCTGAAATTAAGGTCCCAGGTCGTTGAATAGAGATTCTACAGGCGACAAGTCTCGGTACTGGTTGACGAAGGAAATGTGTCAAAGGCTCGAAGGCAGGCATGAAAAAATTCGTGCTGCACGTGGGCGGCATTTTCTTGTTGGAAAATTGCATGTTGTAGCTCTAGAATGAGTATATGAGACAGCAGAATCTCCTGGACGTACCACTCTGACGTCAGTATTGTTTTAATGAACTCTAAGAAAAACCTAAGAATCATAGGGGACAGGCCTTCATCCGTACTCAAGTATGTTTGCCATTCGGTCCGGACAAAACCTACAGTTGTAACTAAAGACGATAAATCTCCATTTTCCTTAGCCACTAATGCCATCCAATAACAAAAAAAAAAAAAACTGAATTAAGTCGTTGTTGGAGCGTCAATTATCGTGTCGGATCGCTTTCTGTATCAGATACGCGGCTACCGGCCTATAGCTCGCTTGTTCATTCGAAACAATCCTTTGACTTGCTGCCGCCGCTATAATGTAACTGCTGTCCTTTACTTCCACTCACTCGCGTGTGATGCTAGGCAGGGAGCACGTTACACTGCTCCCTCCTCAAGTATGTTGGTCCCGTACACACACTGCAACATCCAGGCCATCGTAGAGTGCCAGTTGGTCGATGTGGGCAACCTTCGGATCCGCCCGATAGCCTGGACGACAAATACAAAACACCACGTGATTAATGTTCTTCAGAATCCGTTAAGGGCCTTCCCAACATATATGTTGATTCTAATACCCTTTTCGTCTCTGAGGGTTGTACAGCCACACCAATTGTCCTTCTTGAAATACCTCGCCTGACATTCTCCTCTCAACCGAGTCTTTATCCTATCACTATATGGTCGTTTGTAACTTACATAAGGACTAATACTTTCACTACCAGTTTGAAAAGATTAAGTAACTACAGAATTTTCCCTTATGTATTCCTTTAGAAGATGTCTACCAATCTTAAAAGTGCTGGCTCTTGCAGTGGATGCTGCAGATTGTGGCCGGATCCTCGTCCATCATACACTGGATCACTGGTATCTCCTGTCGACTGCCTCGCTCCCTTTCACGAGTTCACTCAACTGGTATTTTGTCCAAAGAACCATTTTCGTCACGGGACTACTATCCGCAGAGCCACTACTGAGGGGGGCCATTACATCATTCACTCGATGCCATGGACACCTTTCATTGTTACATGGCACAGTGTGCACAGGGCTTATGGACAGTACTCGCAGGTAATAATGTGCATTTTCCAACTGCTTTGTGAGACGTGCAGCTTGCAGCATCAGCTTGTCTATGAGATGTCTCAGTTGTTGGGCATATGCACGAAGCTCACAAATTTCATCAAGCAAGTAAGTGCTTGCATGCGCTCATCGAGGCCATTTGTTCTTCACCGTGCTGTCTCTTTACTGGTGCTTCTTCTGTTGGTGCTCTCAGATGCCACAGCTTTCCACATTACCAACACTCCCTCCTTTGTGTGTGTGTGTGGGGGGGGGGGCGGATCGATGTAGCATGAATCCTGGAAGCGATGTCCCTCAAGGCCAACTGCAACTCCTTCAGTGTCTTCGTTATCCTGTATTCGCCTTTTGTTCAGCGTCACGGCGCGTACTGGACGTCGGGTGAGGGCTCCTGTCTTACTGACTCCACCTCCAGTGCTCGGGCCAGGTATCGTGCATGTTGTGAGGTGCAGCCAGACGTGCCGCTGCGTCGGCGATGGCATCGATCAAAAAGTCGACTGCGATGATGTCGCATGCCTCCTCGGGACACCCATCCAGAGATAATGTATTGCCATAGCTCCTACAGCGGCTCCCCTGGTCACTGGGTGTATCTTCGCAGTTGGTCATGGTGCCAGTTGCCGAAACGTAACTCCAAGGCCGACACGGTACTCCAGTCGACGTCGCTCTGGCAGAGATTGTAGTGTGCTCAGTGCGGGACCTCGCAGTACTGTGGCGAGGTAGTAATCTCGCTGTTCGGTTGTCCAGCCGTTAGGTGAAGTGACTATTTAAAACTGATGTTGGTATTACCGCCATGAAGTCTGGCCATCGTCAGGAGCGTACTTCATTGAGACACACTTCCGCACTCCTGCTTGCGCGTAACCGATGCTGCAGAGCTGCTGACTAACCTCCGAGGTTGCTGTGTTGGTTGTGACTTGCGCTGCTTCCCCGCTTTAGTCGGCTGCTGGTTTGGTGGTATTTGAACTTCGCTGCTGAAGAAATTTATCCAACTGCTTCTCTGCTGCACTGATATTCTGTTTTATTTCATTCTCGACACGGTCCATCCTTTCATTTACACTGATACTGCTCACTATCCTCGTGTTCACTAACTCGCTAATTCCTTCTATCATCCTGTCTACATTTTCATTTACGGTGTCTATTTTCCCGTGTACGTTTTAATTTTAAAAATCAGTTTGTAAGTTTACAGTTTCGCTCCCCAAACTAATTCTGCTATTTACATCTTGCCTCAAGCTATTTGCACTTGCGCACACTTGGACACTAAGCCTCTCAATCAATGCTCTTTGTGCTTCCAGTTCTGCAGACATTTCCCTTGTTAACATTCACTGCGTCAGTAGTACAAAACAGTCTTAAATATCATCACCCACAACTATTATAATTAATTGATTTGTTTTAAAATTACTAACTACTTGTCTATATTCTAACTTTATTTACAATTGATTATTTATAATTGCCTCCATCCCATTTCTGACACCAGCGTTACATAGACGCCTGAGGGGCATTTCTGTGAGTTCGTAATATATGGAGGTCTTAATAAAAATAAAATAACTAAATTCAATAATTATATTTATTCACAAGGCTACAAAAAGTCAAACATCTGTTATTTATCAGTCTGAGCGTTCCATTAACTCTTATTATTCTAATTGAGCGAAATATTGAAATACTATCTGCATTTAAATTTAAGTCTTCATCACAGTCTTTACTCTAGCTAATGTCCCTTAAACGGCTCCAATTATTTCCACATGTTTTAGTTTAAGCTGTCTATTTTCATCGTCCCGAATGTCTTGTCACTCACGCATCCAGTCCACAGTCCCGCAGATCGGCCCCACTCTTCACTGCACACAATCTCGCAGACGCACTCTCGCAGATCGCTGCAGTCGTCCCTCGCAGTTCCGAAATCGCCCAACTGTCGCTTAAGATCATACGAGATGCCAAACTCTCGGCTCTTAATCACTCACCCTCAGACGCCCGCACGTGGTATTTATACTTGAGGTAGGTGTCGTCTAGAACGTTCTCGGCAATCCATGTTGTTCTGGGAAATGTAATGGTGACAACGACGACATCCCTGCGTGATAAATGGAGACATATGAGTCCATTATTTTCAGTGAGGCGCGAGCTGCGATAATAGTTATCGTATCAGCTCGCTTTCTGTAACAGATACGCGGCTACCGGCCTATCGCTCTCTCGTTCATTCAAAACAATCCTTTCNCGCTCTCTCGTTCATTCAAAACAATCCTTTCACTTACTACCGCCGCTATCATATAACTGTTGTGAGCGCGTAACTATATGTGTGTTTGTATGTGTGTGTGTTTGTATGTGTGTGTGTTTGTTTGTGTTTGTATGTGTGTTTGTGTTTGTATGTTGTTCTATGTGTGTCTGTTTGTATGTGTGTATGTTTGTATGTGTGTGTTAAATGTGTGTGTTTGTATGTGTGTGTTTGAATGTGCGTGTGTTTGTATGTGTGTTTGTATGTGTGTGTTTGTATGCGTGTGTGTTTGCATGTGTGTGTGTTAAGTAATTAATGCAATACTTTTAGAGACGAAGGTATTAGCTACGAGTCCGTAGGTGAAATCAACTCACCTTAAAAAATGCTCAAAATTTCCAAGGGAATCGTTTTGTTTTTAATTTAGAACTTTCTATTCCGAAAAATCTTAGACAAATTACCCATATTAGGACAAAAAAAGTGAGTTTACAAATGCTTCGTTTGGAAGATAATTTCGTTTATGGATTTTGTATTCATCTACTGACTTGCCGTGTCGTCGCAGACACACGTTTCAAGCTAAACTTTTCTTATAACGGAATAAATATCTGTACTGTAACAGGGGATGCATTTTCTCGTATGTCTGAATTTGAAAATGTTTCAATACCTTTGGCACATTTACAGTGTATTTCATTGTGCATGAGGTGTACTTATTTGCAGATTTGACAATTGTTACTGGTAGGTGGTTATTACACAGTACAATGATTGAAAGGTAAATTAAAATTTCTGAATGAGTAAATTTTAATGTTGATTTACTACGATCTGTAGCAACAAGTTAATAAAAAAGTTAACTTCGCGACGCCACAATAAACCTTAATCTCTTATAGCCATTAATTTGCAGAGAGTATGTTTCTCTAAACACGAAAAAAAAAAAAATTTTTATTCGTGAAAAATGCGCTGAAACATTAGGCCTACTTGTTTACTGTGCCCCTCTAACAGAAAATAAATATTTTATTCTTATGAAAATACTCTCTTACTGCGGTATAATCAATATGAAGATATGGTTTTACGTCACGGTGTATTCAGGCAGTATATCTATTTTATTTTACCACGTGAACTTGAAATTACTTTGTGTTTTGCTTGCTTGCTATACGTGTCATCTTCTGCGAATTTTTTTCAAAAAGTCGGATCTCCAATTTAAAAATGTTTTTAGCTTTCGTTATCTTTATGCTCTTACTTGAGCTATATGAGTTATGCTCGTGTGAGCTTTTCAAAAACAAGTTTTGAAGCTGTACAATGATTATCAGTTTTTAAGGACATAATTTAATAACAGATATTCAGATAATTTCACAACACATACATTTTGATTTAATTATTTTGTACTGCATTTATTTTATTTTGATAGAGGGCTACAGCTACAAATTTACACAGGCTTACAGCTACTGTGTTATTCAATTAATCAATAATCATTTATCAAGCCGGGTTTTTTAATAGGCATAGGTCTGCATTTTATTTACTTAAGCATTTTGTAGTATTATTACATTTTTACTATTTTCTGAATTACGTAGCTGTCCTTTGCTCATAAAATGCAACATTCTAAACACAATGCTTATCGCTTTTCCTTTAGCAAACCTAAAACGTATTAACACAGTTTTACTTGCTGGCAGTTTAAAAAAAAAATACAACATATCTGTTGTGAAACAGAACATATGTTATTGTAACAGGTTTTACTTCTTAATTGTTTTGAATAATAGTAAAGAGCTTCTTAGTGCCTGTATAAAAGTAAAAATGTCGTGGAATATTTTCGTTCTGTTTTTCTTCAAAAATTACCCATTCCCAAATACCACGATTTGTCCATGCACAAGTGAACATTTTCAACCTTTTTTTATCTTTTTTCATTCCAACCGTAGTTGAATTATGTGGAACAAAAATTTTCGACGTAGCTACAGTGAAAAGTGGTCGAGCTAGAGTTCTAAATGAGAAGTTGCGTAATTCAAGGTATGCAATTTTATATGTCTCAACATCTTCCTCGGGCATCTTCTGTAAAAATAAGGCAAAAACCGGAATGTGTTGCCCAATTTGCAATGAATAAGCCACGAGAAAAAAATGGTTTTATAGGAGCCAAATTTCTGTATTCATAACACGTCTCAACTGTAAGTATAGGGGCAGCATTTAGACTTGTTGTTGGTGCCATCTTCAAAAATGTTAACGTATGTAGTAATAGCAACATAACTATGAGTTGTATTGCTGTATGTGATAATATCTGTGCCATTTTAAATATAGTACCTACAGCAGAGTTCACTGTTCCTACTACATAACAAAGATACCCATATACCCAGAAACGTTTGGATTGTTCCCACAACAAAGAGAATTGTAATAAACTAACAAAGCATTGTGTTGTTGGTACAGGCGTTTGGCTGCTACTACCGTCAAACCAGATTACAGAACTGTTCCGTTATCACCACGCATGTATCCAGGAGTTTGGGGAGGATCGGCATAAGCGTAGACGAGTAGACCATGATGTGCGGGAGGGGGGGGGAGGGCGGAGTCGCAGTGGTTACTTGTCCCTCTACAACAGAGAATAAAAATGCTAAGTTTGTTAAATTAAAAGCCAAAAGAAAAATAGCAGATATATTATAATGAAAATTTTCACAAAACTCAGTTTCTTCAGTTTGAAAATGAACACAATTTGAAAACAATAAATATGTAAACGTTAAAAATGTTACTTGAAAATTACATTTGCATCCTCTCTGACCGAAATTACATCTACTCCCATGGATGACAGCTTTCATTGTAACGATGCAACCTTTCATGTTACTCTGCCTTCCTACTGCTCTCAAAACCGAAATATTTTCACTCACTCACACTGAATAGGCCACTGATGAGAGATATTTGTTTACACATTAAAACATTATACGTAGACTTGCAATTTCAAAGATGAAATTATTTTAAAAAAAAGCTTTAAAATCGCAGTAAATACAGCGGCTAGAAGGAAGTTGAAAATAACCTTGGAATGAGCAGAAAGACTGATTACCCCAACTACCAGTTCATAAGAAATACAGCAGATGTCCTTTAAAAATTATACAGGTAATTTTTCAAAAATGACGGAAACTTCTTAAAAGATGAATAGTAAATTATATGTGAAGGAAAAAATGTCAATAAACATATGGCCGATACAGCTTCCGTTTTGCATAATCGTCTTCCGAAGCTACGGGGCCTTGCTACGGCGGACGAAATATACATGCTGGATGCAGGCGATGCAGACGTACGCCGCAGCAGAGTGCCTGCCAGTCCAGTTATGTTTTCACAGAGTGGTGGATGTGTTGTATCGCCAGACACGTGTATATATACTGAAATGGAACACACATATGCAGGCAAGACGGATATGAGCATGAGTGTGCTATATATGTAACCGGGCGGTCCAGTACCACGGACTGCCCAATCACCTGACCCACATCCCATCGATTTCTACGTATAGGGGCATGCGAAAGCGTTTGTTTACAGCAGCCCTGTTGTCGCTGTAGAAATTCTACTGCGACGTGTTGTGGACGCATCCCAACACAATCGCGCCAACCACGACGTTTTTCTAAGGGTGCAATCATCCATTGAAATACGACTGCAGGGCTGTATTCACGCCCATGGTGCACATTTTGAACATTTTTTGTAGCACGTCAGACACACTGGGCAGTGTACCTGGCATGTATACTCCGTCCACCGTAGCCAGGACCCCTAGGTTTGGAGGGCGATTACGCGAAAAGGAAACTGTGTCGTCCATTAGTTATTGACATATTTTCCTTCGCATGTTTCGCAATATCCCTCCTTTAAGCAGCACCAATATTTTTTTAAACCACCTCTATATCTCATTAATTTAATTTTTGATTACTACTTTTCCTTGCATTCTTCTCAAATGTGTTACTTTTGGGAGGATCCCAGATCCCACGGACCATCTTTTGGATACGTGCCTGATTGTAACTTTTTTCTCTTGAATTTTTTTTGACGTGACAACGTCTTAAATTAGGTTGGGCTGGGAGTCACTTATGAAAAAGTGTAACGCTCGGTAACGTTACGATGAGTCACCGAGGAGGGGTAATCAAGGGAGGGAAATGAGGGGAGGAAACAGGAGGGGAGCCGAGCCGGCCAAGGAGAAAGCCACCTTGCATGGAAGCAATTCCAAAGACGAACGACGCGGTGGAGCTAGCGTCGCAGTTTTACAATTAATAAATGTAATTAGACGAACCACAAGGAAATTAATAACGCGCTTGATAAATAAAGACGCTCTCGCATTACTAAAAAAATATGTTTAATGAATATTCGTTGCAGTGACAGATATTGTGTTTTTGACGTGACAACGTCTTAAATTAGGTTGCGGCTGGGAGTCACTTATGAAAAAGTGTAACGCTCGGTAACGTTACGATGAGTCACCGAACAAGAGAGAGGCCCGCCGAATGCCTTGCGTCTCTCTCCCACTCAACTATGATCGGTCTGCCGCGCGCGCAGCACTACGTTGTCACGTAAAATCTTCGCCCGTAAAACCGACTTTACAGGCAACCATTTTTTTTTTCCAGTGTGGACATCGTCCAACTTGCAAACATCCTGCATTACAAATTCCGAATACTGCCACAGAAACCGTGGTACTGTAGTGGTTAGAGTACTCGTCTCCCAGCTAGGCAAACCGGGTTCGACTCCCGACGGGAGGTCACTCCCGGATTTCCACCCGTGGGAATCGATCGTGACGGGCGATGCCGCTGGTCGCCGGGGTTACCTCGGTGATCTCCCGTTTCCCCCGCCCTTTCATTCCGGCGCTGCTCCATACTCTCATCGCTTAACCCTCATCGGCCCTCGAGACTTTGATGTCGAGAACCACCCAAATCTCTTCACCCACTCAACTAGGCGCGAGCGAAGGGCGCGGCTGGTGCATCACACGTTTGTTTGCTTCTTCGCGCGCGGTGTCCGTCGTTTGGCGCTCCCCTTCCATTATCACGGGGGAACACGGACGGCGCTGCGGTCTGGCCACGTGGGGCAGATTTATGCGGGATTTGCGGCGGACGCATGCTGCTGTTGCCTTCTGTTTCCGTCCGTTAGGCACGACCCTCTTTCTCACCTCTCCAACCCACGCACCACACCCATTCCAGTTTACCTTCTCGCTTCTGACCTACTACATTAGGGCCATAGCTCACGATGATTTTAATTTCATTACAAATAAAATATTTATATAAGGAAAACACTGGTAGCCAAGTGAGTTTAGTTTTCTAAGTATAGCAGCGAAAAGTCGAAAATGTAGGAATATGGAAGCCGAAGTTTCTATGCTCTATATTAACTTTGCAACAAAATCACATGTCATGTGATCTATATCACATCCACAACATTTAAAATAAGTATCAAGGATATTTAACATTCAGCACTCGGGCATTGGCATTCTGAATCTCTTTTAAATATATGATATGGCAACACATTTTTTTATTCGTCTAAGAGAACCTAATATATTTAAATATAAATTTCTCTCAGACGATTAAAAATAAGTTGGCAAAACCACTAATACCCACTTATATTAGATTCAGTACGCCAGTAACCGAGTACCAATAGTTAAATATCCTTGGTACTAAATTAATATGTTGTGCATATGGTAGAGATTACATGACATATGATTAAGTACTCAAAGTCACTTAAGAGCATACTAAGTTGGGCTCCCATATTCCGAAATGTTAGAATTTTCCGTGCTATATTTTGGAAACTAATATCACTTGACTAGAAATATTTATTTTTATGTGGTCCTTATACAGATTTCTTTCAGATAATGGAAAATAATTGTATAATGAAATATGGCAAGTAGCCTCCCTAGTAGACCTATTGGTTCTATTAATTGTTTCTGTTATATTTTTTTTATCTATTACAACAATGAAGTATCTTTTCTCAACAGATTTTGCAGTATTAATACCCAATTGTCACCACTTAAAACTCCAAGGAAACAGAACACTCGCGAAGCCTGTAATACTATTTACCATCACCGTCGCAATGCTTTCTTACGGCCAGACGTAAACTTGAGACGCTTAAAAAACAGTACTTAGCATTCCCTTTAACCGTTCAGCCACCGTTTTCACGATTTTTTCGACAAGTTACACATTTATGAACCTTACAAGCGGTATTATACACAGCAAGGCACATGTTCCCAATACTTTTGATTGTATTCTTAGTAGATTTTCTGATTCGTGACCTTTTTCTACACCTCTTCAATATGAATGGTTAATGCCAATACCATCTAACACGTAGCAAGTTGTTCGCTAGTAAAGAGCATTTCAGATCACAAGTACGGTACAGCGCCGGCCAAACAGACTACGTGAATGCAACACTTGAACTCAGAAATTAATGTGTGACCATACGGGTTAAAACATTACATGACAATTTTTCTCGTCATAGGTCAGTCAACTATCACATGCAAATAATTCATTTTTTATACACGAAACTGCAGAGTCGCGCATTTGTATCATATATTTTTTTTCTACAAAAATCAATCCTTAAATCAGATCAGTATCGGAATATTTGTTATGTGATGAGTTTTGCATGCATGATTCAAAAATACCCGACTAAAGTGCTAAGCATTCATTCCATAAGATGCAACAAGATGTGATTAGCCTTCATTCTCTTNTTGGGGGGGGGGGTGTGAATGGTACTCTTGGTGACTCACAAGAGCACTGCAGTATATCTCATGCTCAGTAATTGTGATCATTACATGCTTTTGCAGTGTCGAAAAGAAACTTTAAAAAAAATTATGTATGTGCTGTGATTAAAGTGGTAGTAGTTGAATATAATAAACACGAAAGTTCAAATTAATCACCCCATTACAGTAGAACGTCCATTATCCGGACTAATAGGGACCAAAGGTAATTCGGACTATCAAAAATCCGGACAATGGAAATATGTTAAAAACTAAGATAAAATAATCTGTAGAAAATCATTTTCACGCGGCGTAAAATTTATCACACATGCACAGAACATAGTAAGCGTATCCAAAACCGAAACTGTAGTAATGAGCACCACGCTGTTTAGGGCCGCCATGGTTGTAAATTTCCACCGTCTGTGTTAGCGGCTGGAAGTTACAACTCGGTTAGCTGAGTGGTAGTAACATGAAACTCTTTAAAAGGCGCCAATTAAATACAAAACAATGTAGTCAAGTTCCGGTTTATCATTATTTACTTTTATTTATCAGAAAAGATGTAACAGTTCACATACAGTGTTTAGGTATGCCGAGTACGAACAGGTTCACAAGTAAACAGACAAGTACGGAGCAGCGCCACAGTCGTTTATTGACTACTCATTTACGTTTTGCAGACTAACATCGCAAGAAGATACAGAGGCAGCGACCTCCCACACCGGCTGAGAATTAGATGAGCAGAATAAAGTTGCCGGTGTGGGGGCTATTTTCCACGCCCGACGCGGCCTCGGCGAGTCACTGGTTGTCAACTGCTCGAGCACTGTGAGTCGACTGCTAGAGCACTGTGAGTCGACTGCTGGAGCACTGGGAGTCGACTGCTGGAGCACTGGGAGTCGACTGCTGTAGCACTGGGAGTCGACTGCTGAACGGCGATAGGCACACGGTATTTGTCGCAGCATGCCTTTCCTACACCCTCTCCACAGAGTATCAAACATAACCAAATATGGGCATTGCATGTCTGAAGCACGCTCTTCCACGCTATCCGAACTGCGTCGTAGGTAAAAAATAATCAGACCTTCCAGAGCAAAAACTGTCGACGCAGTTCTGAAAGCTTCTATCACTAATGCTAACGCGTAACAAAAATTAAGATTTCGTGAAACGGCAACCGGATGACCGATAAAGATGCTCCCCTGGCTTTAATTTCAAACCCGATAAAAATGTTACGACGTCTGGCAAAACGAAAGAAAATGAACAGCGTATCTCGAAAATTAATAATACTGCGTCATTACACTGTACATAAAATAAAAAGTTAAATCAGTTAACAAGTAACTACTCCCTCCCTGACGTGTTTACTGTGAACACGTGAAAGGGCACACCACAAGAGCTGACACAAGTGCTTGTCTCTCATCCGCGAGTAAGGGAAACACTGTGACTAAAGAAACATTCGTGTTTATTCTATTCTATTTATTCTTAAAACTAGTCCAGATAACTTGTCGTCCGTAAAACCAACGTACGGATAAACGACTTTCTACTATATTTTTTAATGCAAAACCTTATATTTTCTTTCCTTTCGGCTAAATATAAAAATCCGTCAAAATGAAATACTCGGTTGAAATAATAGAATATTCTACGGACATTGCATTGCAGAAACTCAAAGAAAGGAGCTTGTTTGCAGTAAATAATTTACAAACTGATATTTTGCTTATCTGTTTATGAGAAGCTGCTAAAAGCAGAATTTCACAAAACATTGACTAACATTCAAATATTTATAAAGCCCAAAGTTTAATGAATTTAAATTTTAAGAGTAAAAATAAATCAATATTTAATTGCATCGAATATTTACTTTACAAATAAATATATTTTCTTACATTTTACGGACACTACAATTTAAGGCCTGAGTACGAGGAAAATGTTTATATTTTTTTCAGTTAACTTGGATCAAAAATTTTAATTCACTGGCAAATTATTGTTCAGACTCTTAAACAATAAAATGGTGTAAATCAGTAAAACGTGATCAGAACTCCTAGCTTGTATTCTTACTGATACACACTCTGACGGAGAGAAAAGGAAAGAAGTATATAGTGGGAGTGCGAGGTGGGAAGGGAATGAAGAAAAGAGAGCAATACCATAAACCTTTCTTTCCCAAGTAGAAACGCGCCAACAATTGGAGCCCTCACTGGTGCACACGCCTCAAAACAATCACTCGTTCGCTCCCGGGGAAACATAAAAAACAAAAACCAAACAAAAAATATTAAGAAAGCTTCGAGAGGCGTGTACGTCTGGAANATCCTCCGGCCAAGCGCAGGCGAGGACCGCGGCAAATCCATAACAGGAATAACAGGAGCGCACGCACGCAGTCGAGCTGCGTGCCTCACCGCCAACCAAAGTGCCGCCGTCCGCTGCACAGCACAAACAAATTTCGCTTGCACGTACTCGAAACCGCATGCGAAAGATGAGACATGCCGGAATACAGACGGGTACAGCCTGTTCAACCTTCGAAAAAAAAAATAACATCACCTGCCTGCCACCGCATACACTGGCGTGCAGGTTCCCAGTTACGTTGGCAACGAAATAAAAAACGTAGCCTCAAGTCTTGATGTTGTTGTATTGCGAGTGTATGGCCCATTCACAACTTTTCTGGAGCCCTGCTGAAGGTCTACTTTCTAGAGTATTCCACCGCCTCACGAAAACAAAGGTTAACGGAGCATAGAAAACTACACCAAAGGGACAACGCTCCGGCTTCGTGCGCAGTCAATATAATCATATTTTGCATAAGAATAATTTTTGACTTGGCATTACCAAAGCAACTATTTTCTCGCTGGTTTTAATAATAAAAAATATGGTTCTTCCACGTAAACACAAATATAAAATGCTTGTAATACATCGAATATTTAGGAAACAACTCTACCAATCAGACGTGGGATGATTTTTCAAAGGTTTTGCCCAAAAAGTATGTAGGACTACTTGTTGTTACAGAACGAAAATGTTTCCCGCGCGCGCGCTGGTTCTGGCCACGTCCCGGCCCGCGCAGTGAGGTAATGTGTAAAGACCGCTTCGCCTTAGGTTGACGTCGAGGGGCAGGAGGTGTAGGGCGCGGGAGACGAGGGGGAGAGAACGGACGGACCAGAGGCAGGAAGGAGACTGGGATAACACTGAGATAACCCCCCAGGATAGAGCCTGATGTCCTAGTGGGGACCTAGGAGGGATAGCATGGAGAAGGCTCTGGTATTCTGGCGGTGGCCTGGGGGATATAGCACAGAGAAAACCCTGGGAACCTGGAATGGATAGCATGGAGGAAACTTCCCCCACACGGAATGCAAGAGCGTGAAGTGGGGACATCTATAATGGACAATAGAGGTAGGAAGGAGACTAGGAGAACTTTTAGGCAACCCCCTATGATAGAGCCTGGCACCCTAGCGAGGATGTAGGAGGGATGGCACGGAGAAAACCCTGGCGTTTTGGCAGGGACCTGGAAGGGATAGAATGGAGTAAACCCTCCACATGTGTTTGGAGAAAACTCCAGGCAACTGGGAGAGATAGCATCTAAAAAAGCCTGCACGTGGAATGCAAGAGCGTGAAGTGCGGACATACAGAAAAAAGGAATGAGAGAGCATGAGTTAAGGAATCTAGGGGACTCTGAGAAAAAACCTCCCATTCAGAATGCAACAGCATGAAGTAGGGATGTCGAAGATGGCCACCGTTGGTCAGGAATAACAGAGTGGGAGAGCGGGAGGTAAAATCCAACATGGCCGACGTCGGCAAGGAATTACATAGTAGGAGGTTGCCTCGTGACTTGAACAAAGATNAGTGGGAGAGCGGGAGGTAAAATCCAACATGGCCGACGTCGGCAAGGAATTACATAGTAGGAGGTTGCCTCGTGACGTGAACAAAGTTGGCTGCCGGCTTGTCCTCTTGTCTCCGCCAGAATGTCTGTTGAGCCAGAACCGGTTATATCCTACTACTAACGTAAAATACTACCAACATTGTTTTTGATTACGTTACGGGCAGAAAATCTCTCTAATATTGTAACACGGAGAGTGGATAATGCGCATCTCGCATACGAACTCTACACCAACGATATAAGCTCGTCAGAGTAAGTGTAACAAACTTCCAAAGTACCCAAGTGCTTATCGAGAGTTGAAGCCATGTGGTTTATGTAATGCAGGCCTGTTGGCAGAATACCCGTTCAGTGTTGGTATACTCAGAAACTGCTCTTACTACGCAGCTGGCGTGTTTATTAGCGATCATAATCAAAACTTCCAAAATGTTATTTTCAGCATGTTGGCCTATATTCAAATATAATTACGACAAATTAGAATTTAAACCTTGTTTGGATAAAGGAAAAATTCTTAAACATATATAAGTTTAAAATGCTGAAAGCTAATGCATTTTTATTACTCCTAGGCAATTGTTCGTTTCTACAATAACAAATCTCATAGGAGGAGATTTAATGTTAGGTATCGACTGGTCACTGCTTTATACAAACTTTCCGTAAAGATAAATCCACCAGAATGAATAATTGTAGTAATGAAAGTAATTTTAATATAAACAGCCCTTAATGCCAGCTTAGATCGTGACGAAATTTTACCTACGAACAATACCAGAATACGCGTCAGTGGTTTGAGACCTAAAAAACTTCAATAATTAAAAGGATGGATAACATAATAATAACCATAACCGGCATAATAAAAAAACAGTAGCAAGAAGATTTTCGCTGAAACTTTTTAATTGTTAGTTTTGAATATTATTCTCTAACACTTTTAGCGATTAGTTATCGCATAGTGAAATAAATTTGAGCACAATCAGAAAAGTTTTAAATGTCACGTAAAAAAAAAATTAAGGAAATGCGAATCTTTAATAATAAGAAAGCTTGTGAAATATAATAAATTTTAATACACCGGTAAATAGCTAGCTGCGTGTCTCAAACAAAATAAACATAAGTGTCTTTATTTGAATGAATGGAGAATACTTAACCACAAAACAAAATTACCAAGTTTACGCATGTTTGAAATAAAGTGACACAGAACACTAAGGAGGAAGAATGAAAACGGGAGCGGCGGAAGCGAGTAAGACGAGAAAATTTGCGACAAACAATACTGCCGTATGAAATGAGAAAGACGAGCCCCAGGAAATGAAAAAAGTTGAAGTTATTGGAAGANTGCGACAAACAATACTGCCGTATGAAATGAGAAAGACGAGCCCCAGGAAATGAAAAAAGTTGAAGTTATTGGAAGAACTGGAGAGAGAACGATGAAATTGGGCTGACAATCCTACTCATGCGGAACACGATGGAAACAAAAGAATAATTTTTTCTTGCGTTTTTCGAAATTTACAGTATCTCGACAGAAATTTTACTGATAGCACAGCCAGCACAATGTCTTGTATAGAATTTTTTTTTTTGTTTTTCAAGTTAAAATAGTTCATTCCTGTGACAATTTCGTTTTACTGTTTGTTGTTCTATTGAACTCCATTCCACGNTTTTTCAAGTTAAAATAGTTCATTCCTGTGACAATTTCGTTTTACTGTTTGTTGTTCTATTGAACTCCATTCCACGCACCTGTAAGAACGGCAGAATTATTATAATGGAGGGTTTTGGCGGGCTTATAATAGGTTTTTTGTTATAGTGCTTAAATGTAAACTATGATGGTGTCAGCTTGACTCCAACTTTGAATATTATTGAATGTAATTATATTTGCAGTAAATAAGTTATTATGGTTGAAGAGAAATTCTGACAGTTTTCTTCTTAAAAATTGGAAAATGGTGAAGAAGGGAGAGTCAAAGTAAGTCCAATAACTGCGTTGAAATGTTAACATTCTGAAATCTATTATGATTGGTATACGAGAAGCTACATTTTCATAATACTTATATTACCATTCAAATTGATTAGCGCGTTCTTCACCATACTCATGTATGACTGCATCGATATATAGAGACCTGAAAAATTCACTGATTCATTTTGAGACTAGCTAGAATTCAAAACAAATATATATATATAACTTTAGCCATTGGTCCACACGGTGTTTGACACCTCCTGGAGAACGCTGGCCCAATCGTCGCCTTCCACTGTGACAGCAGACAACCAGTGTACGGTAAATGTCGGCATATTTGTACATAAGACAGCAGAGTCTTTCCTGAAGGTCATTGAACTCGCGAATTTTACAAGTGTTTCCATATATATAACAATGTCAACATTTTTTTTATTTAATTGTTTCTGTATTGCCGAACCGATTTTGCATCTTACCCATTCCGGTATATCACAACGATGACAAATTTTACGGTAATTTAGCATCAGAAGACTGACAGGTGTGTGAATAATTTCTAGAAAACTTCTCAGTAATCGCCTTCTGACTTGCATGGTCCATAATTTGAAGACGATTAAATGGCTTCAAGATGTTCTGAGTCGCGCGACAACAGACTCATCCGTTGGGATAGTGGGCAAGGGCTTTTTAGTGTGATTGAACGCTTGTTTACCACGAAGCCACACAATATGTAAGAGTAGTTTCACGGCACTTCAATAACATTGCAACTACACTGTTACAAAATGCAAATATGTTTTATGCGTTGTGCGGTGTCATTAATTTTTACTGACTGTCGGTTTCTGTCGCACCGCAAGTAATACAAAACAGCTTGAGTTGTTATTATAGGTAGTGGCCGATAAATTATTAATTTTTTTTAGCCTCAAGAAAATGCAAACGCCTAGGGGCAGAAATTCGGATTGCCTACATGTTAGGCGTCATAACTGGTAATTCGAAATAAACTTTCACTTTCAATGGCAGTTCGCCACAGAAGCTCGTTTTCTCATTCTCGGGAGCGTAAAGAATTATAACTAGAGATCTAGACGATATGGCTGCTCTTACAATGATAGTTTCTTCCACTCGTTTTCATAAAATATTTTCTGTTTCTCAAGTTGTGCTTTATATTGAGGCTGGAATAGGCATGATAAAGTGTGTTGCGTCACAATTCTACCGAAAAATAACTACTCATCACTAAGAAATATTTTGTTCAAGCAAACACATTGGAAGCAAACACACTGGAAATATTTTGCGGAGATAGGAAAATTATTTCATTAAAGGAGAAAATATAATTTTAGTAAAAAAAAAGTCCTAGCTGAGTTGAATATTTTACAGTTTTGTCCAGATAACTAAATTAAATTTATAGCCACATATTTTTCAACACTAACTATTTCTACCTGATTATTGACCGTGGTGGGAGGCGAATTGTTTGACTAGTACAATTCTGCGGTCTCTGTACTCTTGTCTGAAACCGATAAATAATTCGTGACGGTTTTAGTTTAACAACGAAATAAAACCACATTGGAGTTCCTGCTGTGATAAATTTGACACTGTAGTTTAACATCTTTGTTCGTATTACGTTAATACAAATTTATATGTCTCCGATAAATTTTTGTTGTTTTATCACATTTTAATGTGGATTTCCGAATATAAACTACAATTTTCATTTATTTTTNCTCCGATAAATTTTTGTTGTTTTATCACATTTTAATGTGGATTTCCGAATATAAACTACAATTTTCATTTATTTTTAACCCTCTCCGCATGTGTAAGCACTGTTACCCTAAAAATCGGAAGAGACATCTGCCAGTGAATATTTGTACNTTTTTAACCCTCTCCGCATGTGTAAGCACTGTTACCCTAAAAATCGGAAGAGACATCTGCCAGTGAATATTTGTACCATATTTTCCCCTTCCGTTACACCCAGTGCGACACGGAAAATTCTTCACATAATAATTCTAAGAATACTACGTTTAACTCTCGCGTGATTTCAGATTTATTTTCGAAAGCAGACATATAACAGTTTACATTTAAGAATTTTATCTTTAAAATGTATGTCTGCTCCTCTTTCAGTTCCGTGGTATTCATAATGTGACTTCTGGATGCTTGTAATTTTTTTTGCAGCAATGTACGACATTTTTGTAGATAACGTTAGTCGTTTATACACTATTTTTTCAAAGTAAAATTCGAATATTACAAACACGTTTTCACAAAATAATATTTTTTTATTAATGTGTGTACATTTTATTAAAAGACAACACAGTTTTAAGAAAATTTTTACAAAATAAGGTAAAATTATTTCTCAGCCAATATGCCCTTTTCGCAATTTAAAGNACACAGTTTTAAGAAAATTTTTACAAAATAAGGTAAAATTATTTCTCAGCCAATATGCCCTTTTCGCAATTTAAAGTCTCCATAAGTCTCCAAGTTTTATATTTACCTAACATTTAAAATCTTTTATGAAAAATTTATTAATTGCAATATTAAGTCAGCGGTCGCAATATATGAAATTTTACTATCACATACGAAAACACTGTAAGGAGTACATGCCAACTGACTTGAATTGGAAAATCTGATGTAGCAGAACAGACATTCGTGGAATTGCCTTAAAAAAGATTGAAATAAAAACTGAAATAATTTCTTATTTTGATTTTATTTTATGATGAAATTAAACCGGAAATTAGAGAAATAACGCACAGTTATATTAAAGTCAGAATTTTGATTTGCCTTCAGATCCACATTTTATTACATTTATCAATACACGTTATCTTAATTTAAATCGTTACGAAGACATCAAAATGGGTCTTACAGGAAAGAACGTCACATTAACTATAACATATACTATGTGGTAGGTTTGTTGCATTTTAGGTCGTACGTGTCTTTTATTTTAATCGTAATCATTACGTTCCTGTTTCCAATTTATTTACCTCCATTTCGACTCCATTTTCCCATATGATTTAGTTCATTCCTTGCTAGACGTTTGATACCTAAACGACTTTTAATCGCGGCATGGAACATGTAAGTTACACAGAGTGGTAAACCATCC
The DNA here is from genome assembly GCA_002778355.1 of Clitarchus hookeri. Taxonomy (NCBI): domain Eukaryota; kingdom Metazoa; phylum Arthropoda; class Insecta; order Phasmatodea; family Phasmatidae; genus Clitarchus; species Clitarchus hookeri. Next base: position 57,598 of record NQII01005916.1, read on the forward strand.
AGTTTATCACTCTTTTAATACAAAAAAAAAATTATCACTTGCGCCTCTTTCACGTTAATAGGTACAAGATTTTACTTCTAGAAAAATTTAAAAATTAAGTTTATTTGTATGCAGAATTTTACCAAAACATTGTGATAAACGACCAGCTCACGTTTATCAAAAGCAATAAAAATTATATTCTATGTTTGTATGTAAACAAAGATTCCTTGTATGCTGAAAACAAAATAACGAAACAACACGCACTAGCAACTGGGAAGGGTGTTGCGAATTATAGGGTGTTATACCGTCCGTCATGTTTAAAATATTTACATCAACATGTAGTCGGGTTCATCGATAGTTCGATCCACTGTGCTTCCGAAGGGTTTACCAACTGTAGTTGTAGAAGAGAACGACAACGTCCCATGTAGCCGAGGAAAACTTGTTCGGTACGCCAATGGCAAATTATTCTTTACTGCATACGTAGATATTTCAGCTGGAACAATATTTCAATCACGAAGTAACGTGGCGTACGCACATTACCCTATTCGTTGATTTAACCTGCTTGAACTCAACTGTTTGCGACGGGTTCTTAAACCGNACAACTTCCCGCCCAACCACCGCCTACCTACCACTATCCAGGAAGAGGACGGGAATGGGAAGTATATATCACAAACCTTTCAAAACAGAGAAATTGATAGTAAATTTTTCTTGCTGACCAGAATGGGTGGGTTTACACACAACTGTAGAAAACATGGTTCCGTATTATTTGAGTTTAATTTTGGTCCAGTATACTATTCCATTTGATCCTTTCTTTCGATTTACAAAAAAAAATGTATAAAAAACCTTGTGTTTTACATATACAAACATTTGGCTTTCAAAACAATTCATTCACAAAATACATTTCAGATTACAATAAAACCTCTTAAAAAACATTCAATACTTTCCATAAAGCCCACTTATTATTCACATATATCATTTATATAAAAAATTAACAATCTTATTGAATCAAGCGCCGAGGTCTTTGGTTTCTAGAAGAAAAGGATTCCAAACACAATACAAAATGTTTCTATTTCCCAAAACAATCACCTTCACACAAGTCCACAAAAATCTGCGCCTGGGGGTATTGCCCTCGCCGTTACACCCATAGGGTGTAGGAAGTGCTCAAGCATGTCCACCACAAACACACAGTCATACAAAACAATAACATTTATACTCTTGAGAAATTCGCAACGTCCCTGATCACCAACTGTGTCCGCAAAATCTAAGTCTCAAATAATTTCATCATAATACTGAAAAACTCGTATTCGCCATGTATATAGGTTGAGTTCCACGATGGGCAACCAAACTTCAAGTCCATCGTTCTCGCAAAAAAGTCCCCATGAGCTTCCGACAGAAACAATGTCCTTCTACTCTGCAGAAAAAAATCCTAAGTCCCGACGCACCACTGCCAGAGACGAAATCCTCACACACTATTTCGCAGAATATTCAAAGTCCCGCCTGGCCAATGAGAAATCAACAGAGTCCCTAATTATACTTAGTTTCTGCATTGTAGAAAGACGTTCCTGCAGCGTCTTCCTGCCTGCTGGTCCAAGTCCCCTAAGCGGCCATCACCATGCACACCCTTTTCTCCAGTGACCTCAGGCCCTGACGTCAGCGCGCTCTACATCAACCACCGTTTTCAATTAGCAAAACACAAGAACCAATAACACACTTTTCAGGCAGGTGCCCCTTCACACTTCATGCTGCAACTCTCGAAACAGGCGTGCGCTGCGGGCAGACGCGACGGCATAAGTCGAGCGCCGGAGAGAACGCAAATGTTCAGTTGGAAAAGCAAACGTTCTTACAATTACACAATGACATCTACAACTCGCATTGGTGATGGAGCATAATCTGTCACATTTTTTGGGTGCTGGGTTATGAAATTGCTAAAATCTTTTCGTCGCTGAGTGTAATCTGGTGCCCCCGTCACCACCGACGGCACGAGCTGCATATTCGGCGGATAAAGCTTGAGATAGACCTCCAATTGATTGCGAGGCTGTTCCATCGAGTTGGCTTCATCCCCTTCGCAGCCGGTGAACTCTGCGCTGCGTATTTCATGGCAGTGTGCGTCGCGCTGGAAGAGAGGGCGAATTTGTATATATATATATATATATATATACGGGGCCTGGCACTTGTAGGTCGCTCACATTATGCGGGGTCGCATTGAGTATTTCAGCTCATATTCCTGGTCGGCATAAGTATTTATAGGGTTCTACGGCAATGTGCACCAAGGTATGCATTTTGGTTTTTTTAAAACATTATTATCGGAGGTAGACATTTGTCGACTTTGCCCATGTTTTCATGATACAGTTTACTACCGTGTTTTTTACGGAGTCCTGTAATTTTTGTTGGCCAGTAACTTGTAATATTTCTGTTAAGTATGAGCAGACTAGTATGATTGTTACTGTAGTATACCAGACGCTCCGCTACCTTGAGGTGCATTATTCCTTTAAACCTTTTTCTATGTTTTCGTTCTTGTTTTTTTTTTTTTTTTTAATTTTAATAGCGGTGCGTATTAAGCCCGAAAACATAGAGCACCATTTTTAATTGTGCTTCGCGTATGATTTCTATTTTGACTGCTACCTTCGTGTGCGTCGTGCAACTGATTTTTAATTGCCTTTGGTATAGTCGTGAGCCGACCAGGAGGGGGGTTTGTTCCTTACTTACATTTAGATGGCTTTATCCCTTTTCTTTCACTTTTTACAGTCAGTACATATTAAAGTCATTGAATGTTGATAATATTTAATTTTTAATTTGGGAGTTTAATTAAATATTGCTGTATTTTATATTTTTTCGGTTTCTTAGGCAAAACAAACAAAAGTAAATATTGTATTGTATCATAGTCACAACATTACCTTATCGTTTTACTGGAAAAACAAAAGCCAATTATGGTTTAGTAAATACTTTTATAATTCCTAACTTGTTTTCCACTCTTATTTTACCTTAACGTACCGTTACACCCCGTCATACTTGAGACTGTGTATATCATTATGCTTAACGCCATAGTGTCCCGTTAATAACAACGCGACTGTTCAGCAAAACTACGATTACGTGTACATACGATCACTATTTTCTTACCAGTTTTCGTGGGGAAAAATGTGATTTTGTCTTCCATACTGCAAGATACAACGAAATGCCCTGAGCTCTTCAAAATCAAAACAAGAGGGCGAATTCTTGGGGGAAAAAAAACTATTTTCTTTGTAGTGCTGTAGTACTATGGCCTTCAGCCACGTTTGTTGTTTCGCCAAGACAAGTTTACAAACAAGTTTTTCCTTACTTTTAGAAGCAGTGGCAGCAACATTCCAGCGTAAAACNACTATTTTCTTTGTAGTGCTGTAGTACTATGGCCTTCAGCCACGTTTGATGTTTCGCCAAGACAAGTTTACAAACAAGTTTTTCCTTACTTTTAGAAGCAGTGGCAGCAACATTCCAGCGTAAAACAAACATGGCACATATACACAGCAATAAAAAAAATATGAATAATGCTGTTTGTATTAAGTAGGGAAATATCGCTGCTACAGTAATATTTGTTGTTTGCCCTGTCTCAGTATACTACAGGTGCAATCGTGTGGCTGTTTAAGAGCTATTTTTCTTCCTTTTTAGGTTTTTAAAGCCTTTTATGGATTCATGACGAAATATGTACACCAAAATAACTAAATATTGAAACAATACGCCGATGTCACATTGTCTCATATAGCAAAATAGTTCGATTCCTCGTGAAATACACATTTTACATCCTAGGCTGAGAGCCGACCATGGTAGGTAGAAGACTTGTTCTTGGTGAAAGGCATCCGACTTCCAGGAATCTATATATTTTGTGTATCTTGTATGTGCTTTTGAGTACCAGAACTTCCTATACTAACGTTTCTCGTAGCGCTATTTCAGCAGTTTTCCTCTGCGCGCATGAGTTTGCTCGTGGTATTTTATGTTCTACCGTGGTACATCACTGCCGCCATGTAGAGGATTCATGAAGAAAGAAGCGATGTGTCCCAATTTCCTACCGCGCATGGGTGTACCTGGAATAAGTATAGTTTTGTATATTCGGCCAGCCAATTAATTTTTCCATTTACGCCAGGCCATGTGTTTTTATCGCCGGATTAAATGCAGTTAAAGGCGAAACCTTTCATGTGGTATTTCTTTTTTTGCTACGGAACTCAATTTTTTCTTGAGACAGAAACTGATCCATTTCAAGTTGTCGTCTGCATTAACTCGGAGGACATGAAGATTTATCTTTTTTTTCACTGATTCAAGCGATTGCATTGTTGAAAACTGCCTTGTGCATAAATGGCAATAATACACACATATTAAATAATTTTTATTAAATAAATAAGCTATGAAAATATTATTATAAATACTGTATAACAAGAATGAAAACTTCAATTCGTACATATTAAAAAATTTTGTTTTAACGTAATGTTACAGTTTTTAAATTTAATCCGACGCTTTTCTCTCTGGCGGTAAGGCTTTGACTTCCAGCGGTTTTGACGTACGACTTTACCTCACAAATTAAAATTTGAAATACGAGCGACCCGCATAGCAAATTTCTGATGAGTATTATCATAACTATATAATCGTGTGAAAAAATAATATATTATTAGAGACCATTACTTCGTACCTCATTGCCAAAGAATGTAATACGGTAAAATATGTTGGAAAAATTATTTATACTCGTAAAAAATGATAAGGGTCCCGCCTGGCCAGGCCGTCGAACATTGCGCAGAGCTTCAGAAAAATAATTCTTACTAATAAGTCCACCAACGAATACAATAAAAAAATTCCGCGGCTGACGACCTGTTTGAGTTCTAATGTGTGTTCTTCGAAAGTATAAATAGACGACACAGGCGTTTTCACAAACAATTTTGAGTAAGAAACATCCTGTGTATAATATTTTAAGTTATTGCAGGACATGCAGTGGTGTGCTGCATGTCCTGCAACAACTCTCCTAATTATTGCCTCTCGAAATGACAGTCATGAGACGTGAAGTGTCGATGTAAATATTGCGCGCTGGTTCAGCGCCTTAAGCATTAAGGGCGACGAGGCTTGTGACAAGCGTACCTAATCTACACAGGATTTCAGGCTAAACACCTCCTGCCAGGTAGAACCTTTGAGGTAACACGAGAGTAGTTTTCATTGTAGCCATGCATCTGTCTGTACAACATGCAGGATTCATTAGAAATTAGTACGCGCACACTACCGCACCAAGATTGTCAGATAAGTATGGTTTATGTTGCCTAATAAAAAAAAAAAGGATTCAGCATATTTTGTAACAATGTGGTAATTAGGAAAGATTAACTTTTTCAATTTAAATATATAAACAATTTATTAGATATATATTTATAACTAAAAATCAAGCGTAATTCAATTTAAGCTTCTTCAGAAAGCACATTTAACAAGTAATTCTTTGTCACCCAGGAAAATTAAAAAAATATTTTTTTTGATTGTATCCAAGAAAAATTGGTACTTATGTTAACAAATAATTTATGTTATGTATTTTATATAGTTACTTAAATAATAACTCGTGGAATTAAATCAACTATGTATTAAAAATATTTTGAAACATAATGAATACTTTTTAATTACACATGAGCAGAGAGAGAGAGTAATAATGAACATACATTTGAATGAAATTGGACTCACGCAAATTGCATTTTTAACATTTGAAAAGTAAATTTTGATGAACCATTTTACAGTGCTACATAATATATGCATACTTCTTTCATATAAAACATAAATCCTATTTCTCTGGTGGATTTCGTATTAGTCTTTAAAGAGTTCTAAGAAAAGAATCACACTTCAGACGAGGGCTGTTGAGTGCTTTGAAAATGTCACTCGACTTAGAAATACCATTCGAGAGCACTCCGGAACAGTAAAATTTTGCATTTTTAAAGCGTTGTGTTAAAAAATATACGCATCAGTTACACACAAAACTACTCATGGGTCCTGCACTGAACCTTCCTACAGACTTTCCACCAATAACATAACAGCGTGACCGCTGAAAGTCCCATAGGTACACGCAATGAGTATAGGGAACTGCACGCCAGTTCAGAGCCGGGCGCTTAGAGGCGATGGCGCACTTGATGCGCAATGCAGTGTCGCCCTTATCGCTCCCGCGCTTCTCAGCCTACAACGCGGAACAAAGCTCCAGATAGGCGGGAGCCTTAAAAGAAGGAGAGGAGTGTATTTATAAATGTAGTTAAACGTCGACGGCACGGAACAAAGCCTGCAGTGCGAAGATTCACATCCCGCGAAAATGGTTAGCGGGCACCTCGCATTGAATGTGTGCAATAACAACAGCAATGATCACAAAGAAAAAAACCAAATAAAGGATGGGGCCGCGGTCGCTGCAACAGCTAGAGCGCTCGCTTCCCAACGAGGCGAACCGGATTCAATTCCCGGCGGGGTCACTCCAGGATTCTCGCACGTGGGAATCGTGCCGCACGATGCCGCTGGTCGGCGGGTATTCTCGGGGACCTCCCGTTTCCTCAGATCTTGCAATCCAGGGCTGTTTCACATCGACCTCGCTTAACACTCAAAGGGCGGTCAATACCTCGCTTTTAAGAAAAGCTCTAATTTCTCCACACCCCGCCGAAGAAGGGCTGAAGTCGTGGCAAAAGCTACTCGTGGTTTTGTAGCTAATTTTCTAGCTCGATGCAGCGCAGCTCTGCAATCTCTTGTGTATGATCCGTGGTCCAGCAATGGATAAACTACACAAGGAACACTACATAACCTCACCTTAGAGAAGCCGAGCGTCTGCGGACCGCCGAGATCATTATTAGTGTGCATGCTTTTGTGGGCGGCCACTATTTATCTGCTCCACTTAAAAATAATAACTATACTTGATGTGCCATACTCACTTTTCACGAAGTATTGGCTCGTTTATACATGGTCAGTTTACTTGCTTGAAGATGTAGTAAACAAAATAAAACTTTTTTTATACATGTTATTTAGTAGTTTTTAAGTGTCTGATCACACGAAGACCCTACTAAGGGAATAGTCATTGGAGTGCTGACAAAATCCCCGGAACTTTGAGAACCCGTGACAGTGACACACAAGTCGTAGTGACAAGTAGCGGTGGCTTTGTCACTGCTTATAATCTGCCCTTATCATTGCACATTCTCTGTGGACTACATTCTTTGTGGACCACAATTGTAAACAGTTTGTATAACATTCGAAACGAAGTTTAAATTAAAAATATTTTTTTGTAGAATATAGTGTGCAAACGAGCTGTCCAAATATCAATTGCTTAACCACCGCTATATTTATAATAATGTGCTCCAGAACGATACATTCCGTTTATAAAATGCGGATAGAGATGTTCGCGATATATGAAAACATACTTTATGTAATGAATTTAACAAAACAAATAATGGAAAATATTTGATATTGCCAAAAAAAGCAAGATTTTGGAATTAAGGTCAATTCCCTATAAGATATTTTTTCTATGTAAATGTCATTTGAAATATTCCAGAAGATTATATTTATTATTTTATAAACGCGTAGGTATGTATTAATTTTCATTTACTTGGTTTGAAATGCATTTAAAGTTTGTTTAAACGTCAGTAATATCATAATATTTGCGGATGTTTTGGCTGTGTTTCATCTTAACGTATCTTTTTTGACGTAATATTTCGAGGTCGGCAGTGAAGCGATGGCATTCGAAATTACAAAAAATGTAATAAAAAAAATTTCTATTACTTAAGCACCATGACAATATTAACAATGAAACAATGACATCTTGCAGCTGCAAATGAAACAGCAAGATGTTACAAGAAAATGAAGTATTTTTATTTTTCACGCGGCAGTAGAGCCATGCCATCTGAACGGCATTCCCGTAGCTAACTAGACTTTACTGACTCGACGTATCATACACTGAAGAGCCAAAAAAACTTATACATCTGCCTAATATCGTGTAGGGCCCCCGAGAGCACGCAGAAGTGCCGCAAGACGACTTGGCATGGGCTCGACTAATGTCTGAAGGTAAGCAGGAGGCAATTCACACCATGAATCCTGTAGGGCTGTACACAAATCCATAGGAGTGCGAGGCGGTGGAGATTTCTTCTGAACAGCATGTTGCAAGGCATCCCAGATATGCTCAATAATGTTCATGTTTGGTGATTAAGGTGGCCAATGGAAGTGTCTAAAGTCAGAAGAGTTTTCCTGGAGCTACTCGGTAGCATCTCTCGACGTGTGTGGTGTCACATTGTCCTGCTGAAATTGTCCACGTCGGAATACACAATGGACATGAATGGGTGCAGGTGATCGGACAGGATGCTTACGTATCTGTCACCTGTCAGAGTTGTATCTAGACGTATCAGAGGTCCCATTTCACGCCAACTGCCCACGCCCCATACCACGACAGAGCGTCCACCAGCTTGAACAGTCCCCTGTTGACATGTAGGGTCCATAAATTCATGAGGATGTCTCCATACCCGTGCACGTACATCCACCCGATACAATTGGAAACGAGACTCGTCAGACCAGGCAACGTGTTTCCAGTCATCAACAGTCCAATGGCGGTGTTGGCGGGCCCAGACGAGACGTAAAATTTGTGTCGTGCAGTCAAAAACGGTACACAAGTAGGTCTTCGGCTCCGAAAACCCATATTAATGATATTCCGTTGAATAGTTCGCACGCTGGCACTTGTTGATACCCCAGCATTGAAATCTGCGCCAATTTGAGAAAGGGGTGCACGTCTGTCACGTTTAATGATTCTCGTCAGTCGTCGTTTGTCCCGTTCGTTCACGATCTTTTTCCGGCCGCAGCGATGTCGAAGAACTGATGTTTTACCGGATGCCCGATATTCACGGTACACTCGTGAAATGGACGTACGCGAAAATCCCAATGTTATCGCTACCTCGGAGATTCTATGTCCCTTCTCTCGTGCGCCGACTATAACACCACGTTCAAACTCACTTAAATCTTGATAACCTGCCATTGTAGCAGCAGTAACAGATCTAGCAACTTTGCTAGACGCTTGTTGTCTTATATAGGCGCTGCTGACCGCATCGCATTACTGTGATTGGTTCCATACCTCTGTTATTTGCATACGCACGCCTATACCAATTTTTTTGGCTCTCCAGTTTATAATCTTTGCAGTGTAACGGCACTACAGGAACTGTACATGCAGCACAGCGACCGTGACAAAGCGGCCATGACAGAGCGTCAGCGACAATTTACGCGGATAATCTCTGGCACTGGTCGCCGTCTCGCGGAAACCAAAGACTAGAGATGAGGCAGACCGATCTCGCTGAACGCGCACAACCTATCTCCGTGTCCCAACGTTGAACTGCTTTTCTACCAACACGTCTGGCGAAAACTTGCGAAAGCAGCGACGCGACGGAGTACAACGGGGCGCTCGCACCCACGTAAGACTCCACGTCGCCGACATCGGCAGACAATCCGTGTAGTTACTCGTATAGCAGCAATCATAGACGGGTTTTCTTGAAACAGGTGCTCGTGCAGATGCGACACCGTCACAACACAATGAGCGGAAATCTGGATCCCAATCCGGGTTTTCAAAAGTCCTCAGTTCACCGTGAACAGCCTATAGTCATAACTTCATAACTCCTAACAATTCAATGACTTCATTTCGATTGACGGTGAATAAAGTGATTAGGCCCACGGCAACGTTAATTGTACGTACGGCGGTTGGATACAAAATGAGAAAGAAAGTAGATCTTTGCTATGTCGCCCGTGAGAACAGCCTATATATATATCCTCGTTCCTGGCACAGTATTGTTTATATGCAGGGCGAACGGCGCTGCGCCAGATCCGGAAGAAAGCGGAAAAAAAGAGATCGCGGGGCCGGCGCGCGGTTTGATTTACGAGCAACTGGGAATCCCCCGGATGTGGGGAGAAAGGAAACCTCACGGCGACGAATCAAATTACACGACACGAGGCCCTGCGGAGATGGGCATCAAGATGCGTGCCAGCTAGGAAGGATGGCACTCGTAGGAAACGTGTTATCCTTCTCTTTTTTTTCTTACTCCTCCCATAAAACATAATACAGAACCAAAGAAATGCAAAATTCGGCGAGATTGCTGTCAGCAGAACTCGCTTTAATGAAGAACATTTAAATGCACCCCTGCCTCTTAAGCGTCGGGGGTCATACAAATTATAAGACGATACTTAGCAAACTGGGCGTTCTGTTTGAAATAGTAATAATATTAATAACAAATATTCCTATCAAACACATTGCTAATGTATAAGGATCATGGATGACAAACATGAGAGTAGAAGCGTAGTCACTGGTTTGTGGTGGAGTACTCCATCCGGCAGTACAGAATGCATAATTCATTAAAACTAGCACACACACTACCAAAAAGTCCCAAAAGTATGATTTAGGTTGTAAGTTAAAAGAAGGCATACATTTATTAACACTATAAAACGTTTTGCTGCAATTCACTTATTTAAGTGTTTTTAGAGATGTGTTTATAAGATTTCGTGTTAGGATAATTTAGAAAGTACATTTTGCAAGAAAACCTAAAGAGAGTAAACATATTGGTACTAATGTTAAAAAGCATTTTAAGTAATCTATATATCTATATATATATATATAATGCACTTTCACTTCAGTAGTAAAAATGATAACATTACTGCCTGAAAAGGAGGACCATAATATCAATTAATATAAAGATTGGTTACAAGCGATTAAAGTAATTGTATACTTGCTTAATAAACAATTGTTTTAAAAAATTGGTTTTATTCAAAAGCATCAGTTTTTCCTTGCAACAAGGATGAACAGTCACTACGGATTAATACCTTTCGAAACAACCGGCCGGGTTGAAACCCAAGTCTCGCCGAGTACGAGTGACACATGCATTTAAAATAACAAGTCTGGTAAGGTTAAGAAAATTTTTATATTTTAACGTGAGATTCATTGATACCTTAAGTCATAAAGATTTAGTATCTTCAAAGTGTAAAGAAGATCGATAAAAAATATATTTTTTTATTACTCAACTAATTATGACAGTTAAAAAATTTAGTTATTGTCTTTATAATAAGCCATTTCATCAGTAGTGCTAACGAACTGAAATTTTAATATCCTTAAATGTTCTATAACAAATATGCTTTCTTCTATTTTTATACGCTGATATCCCAATTGCTGTTAAACGTTGTGATCGATTGCCAGAGTCCACAGATGATCCTCCAAGGAAAGGGAAAATAATACAAACGCGCGCCGGGTGAAGAATATATCTCCTTTACCGTTCCCTTTTTTTTTATCTGCGTTGCCTCGAAGTTGGAACATTTATGCTGTTTCCTCTCATCTTCCACGTGGACCCTCCATGAAAACAGCGCATATCGCCCGCATGTTTTATTGTCTCCGCTATGATTGCACCGCCTGCCGCGTTGCTGCTCTCTTCCCCTGAACCCTCTAACCAACCCTCCCCCCCCCAACCGCCTCCCTCTTTTACCACTTTTACTTCTTTTTTTTTAACTCTCCAGCCCGGGTCTAATAATGTTTTCCTCCTGGCCGGCAAGGGCCCAAGTTGCCGCGCGCAGCCAATTACCGCGTGACCCCTCGCGCTGGCGCACTGATAAAATATGCAGCGCTCATAACTCGGATCGCGCGTACTGGCGGCGCGTGCCAGATTGCGCCCTCGGCACTTCGCTGGTCCTGCCTTTCACCGTGACTTCGCCCAGATATACCGTCACTGCAGTTATTTGTGAGATTAGAAATGCAATGCGCACCACCTTGAGAAAAAAAAATATATATAGTTGCTACATTTACATGTAATTTTCAAAACGATCTGAATGTACTTTCCGTACTTTTTGTTTCTACATATAAAAAAGTATTAACAACGAATTGAGTGTTAAGGTCGCACTAGAAGAGTGGGGTCGGATTCAGTAGGGACCGCGGTGGTGTATTGGTCAGACTACTCGCCCCCCCCCCCACCTATGCGAACCGGGTTCGATTCCCGGATTTACGTAAGTGGGAATCGTGCCGGATGATGCCGCTGGTCGGTGGGTTTTCTCAGGGATCTCCCGTTTATCCGTTCTTTCGTTCCGGCGCTGCTACATACTCATCTCGCTTCACCCTCATCAGCTCTCAAGACCTAGATTTTAAGAGGCCCCCTTGCCTGAATCGTTTTTCTCCTTATTTTTCGGCGAGAAGCGCGAGAGCTGTAAGGGTCACACTGGCACGCGCTACAATAGCGCCATCGCCGCTACGAGTGGGACTCTGAACTGGAGTTCAGTGTTCTCGTAGTGCTGCGTGTACTTATGTGACTTCTAGCCATGACACTATCATTTCAATGATAGTGAATCTGTCGCAATGTTCAATACAGGCTCCTATCGCAGTTCGACTCGTGTCCGGTTAGTATTGTTTCAGATAAGGGCAGTCTGACGAAAGCTGGTTTTAGCTAAATTGGAGGGCTCCAAAATAATATTTACAGGATGCATGCTAACTTTAATGTACCCTTCCGTCTTCGTCTGGGGTATGATATTTTTTCCTAGGTAAACCAACTGGGGGCTCGTTTAATAGTTTAATAAAATAACCAGGATTTCAAATACTCTGCAATGCAGTTCAAGAACCAGGGAGACAGAACCTTCAAAGAGTAGAGAAAATTTATTCAATCACTCACTTGGATTCAGTGGGGTTAAAGTTGCCATATAAACTCATAACGGTACTGTAATTGTATCGAAGCTAAAACGCACGCGATATCGTGTCGAATTTATATTATACATGCAGACATGTGTTACACGTTGTCTTTCGTTTTCTATTGAATTAAAATTATATCTAATTTTGGTATAAATATTTGACCAGAAAAAAACAGAAATACTCAAACATTCGCTATTTAATTGTATTCAACACAACTTCTATTTCGCCAGTATGAACACCCACATTAGTCGCGGTATTTAAATTGATTTCAATTCGCATAAAAATTTTCATGGAAACGGGATTGAGTCCGGAAAACGCGGAGAATGTTTTGAAAACTACTGCATGGAAACGAAGCAATAGTGTCACGGAATTTTTAACTTTTGAGATTTCACTATATATAGTTAAATACTTATGCATTAACTGGCTGCTCTTAATTATGTGTATCCATATTCAATAATTTTTTTAAAATATTTCTAGCTACTTTCAACAAACGTGGATTGTTAGACTGATAATGCACCTACGATGTATATCACAGCAGGATCGCTTGTGACGCAAGCTACGAGAAGAGTGTGTGCTTTTGGAATCCTCCGCCTCTTGTGCCATTGTTACTTTTAAAGCTATTGCCCGAAGATGCTTAAGATGCCCATCTACCTAGCGCGCAGACATACAGTAATTCCAGTGTGTTTGTAATACACGTTTTCGTAATAAACTATACCACGTGTGCACAAACTGTTTCCACACGAAAATGAACGGCATTTCAGGCTAGGGCGGAGTACAACTTCCAGCATATCACACTTATTACTAACACTACCTGGAAGCTCTTCAACATGGCCAAAAAAGTAAATTATCACAACGTTAGAGCTTTTTTTTTTTGTTGAATTACTGCGAAACTAGTAAATCGTGCTGCTTTAAACTCTCCAACGCACTTTCCGCCAATAAAAATTTTACTTGAAATTTGAAGTCCCGATATGAACTGTGCACGATGGAAGGTGTACACGCCAGTCGGGAGCCCGGCACGTAGAGGCGATGGAGCGCTGAATGTACGTGGCAGTGTCGCCTTTATCGCTTCTTCGATGCCATGCCTCCAATGCGGAGAATATCTTCAGGTAAAGGGGAACCTTAAATGTAGAGCTACTGCAAACTCGGAAGCGAGAACGTGTTAAATTTTTGAGTTTTAAATATACCATGTTCCACGCGACAGCTTGTAGGTAATAAGTTGTCGGAGTACGGTACTAAGCATGGACTAGCAGCAGATATGTTTAATACGGATAGTAAGCGCAGTTTCTGTAAACCAGTTAAAAATTATGAATAAAACGATACTTCTCTTCCTTTCACTGCGATAAGTAAAATTACGCACATACGAATAAATATTTTAATCAGTCTACATGACTGATATATTTTCTTGCTATCAAATTAATTTCTTAAACGTTTACCTAATTTGGCCTTACTGAAATATAAGCAGCTAAGGGGTGATGTCATCTGCAGGCTACTAGTCATAAAAAGCGGATTACACAATTTTTCTTAAAGTGATTTAATCAGGACCCCGTTGCTTCAATTACATTGGGTAGATGTCTTAATAAATGCAGTTCATTAAATTTTATGCCGAGAAAAGAAACGAATGGCAATACAATGCCTAACAGTTTCATATAAATGTGTTCAACGTTCTTTAAATGAAGTTTTCAATTTATATATATTTATGTTAGTAAAAATACGTTTGTTTACGCTTATTAATAATTTAGAAAGTTTGTCTCTGTTTCGTAAATAAAAATTACAAAATGCCTTAAAATTTCTATGAAAGGACAAACGTGTTCCTTCTGTAATTATTCAATCTATACGTGTAACTAAATAACAAAAAATATTTAACAACTCATATATCCGTTCGCGACCAGTTGCCTAGAGCAAATGAGTTATTTAGGTTCTTAAACTGTAAGCAAAGTGGACAAGATATTTTATACACGGGATGCCAAACATATATAGTAATTTGCTAGAGCAATGACAGTTAGGAGCATTTAAAAGTTTGAAAGAGTTTTCGGTCAGGAAAAAGGGGTCGCTTATTTTATAGTCTGGCCTTTATGAACGACCATGAAGTCATTGCTTTGAAGTTCTTCCTTGCAAACCGGCAAGAGTTCATGTCGTAGGCGAGGCTACAGACTACCTACTAGTTGAAGCATTCCCGGCTCGCAATTATAAAATTAATTTAGATTCTTAATCGCTAGGACCAGATGACGTTGGGAAACCGACCGTCACAAACCGCCGTGCCGGCGACTTATATGTGAATTCCAGAGACGGTGCCATCGATTTCCAGGTAATTGAAGTTGCAAGGAATTTGAGTAGATGCTCAGAATTAAAGGCGGCTAAGAAACTTGCATGCGTAGCTTGTGAATTCTCTGGCACTAACAACATTTTCTGACGCAGCGTTACTGAGACCATTTGACTAAGCTAATGATATTCGTGGCGGTTTTTGGTGTAAGATAAAACGTTTAAGCACGGAAGTCACTCCCAATTATCATCCCAGCGTAAATTCGAAGACGTTAATACGCCAGGCAAAATAAAATAATTAATTTATACAATTAATTAGAAAATGCAAACCCGACTGCAAAGAACTAAATGTAATTTGACTCAGTGATTTACGGGTAACATAAAAATTAAGTATTATGCTTTTGAAAATATTCTTGGCAATTTCTAATTCTGGAGTTTTGATATGAAACTAACAAACTGATAATAACAGGTTAACTTAATTCCTGTATTTAATTAGAAATCTAAACACTGTGTAGGTGGTATACTTTTTATTCCAGAAAATTTGGAAAACATCGCATGTTATTTTTATGACAGCAACAAAATATGTACCAATCGCGGCTGATACTTCTTAAGGAAAACAACGATAGATGATCAACTTGTGGCGAGCGAAACAGGTCAGCTTAACAAAATAAAAGAATAGATACGTAGCAACAGTCAAGCAACAAACGAATCAAGGAAGGCAAGCCACCTCTCCCCCCTCCCTGCATCCCGTACGCGCAGACAACCGGAGTTCACCCCTCCTATAATCGCATAATTCACCCGCCAGTAAAATCAGTAACAACAGTTAGTTCTGCGGTATCGCCACGAGCGACTGAACGCTACAAGTTTGCATAGACATTCAGATGATGGCAGCATTAAATATGTTACATATATTGTGCTGTTTCTGGGAAAACGATTTAAGTATCAGATTTGAAATTATTTTATTGAGGAATTTTATATTCTGTGAAGTCCTACGGGAATAAATAAAATATTACGTGGACGAAGTAATCAAAATGAAAGGAGGAAAAAATTTGAATGGACTAAGATTCGTAGATCATTTCGAAATGGTTTATCTGGTGAATGAAACTGTACATCGTTACCAACAAAATTTAAGAAAACGTGCTGATTACTAGAACTGTTAGATAAATGTTGACGGACATTGGAGTGAGTGAGAATGTGAAGAGGTTTAGGTGGCTTTTAACATCGAGGTCTTGAGAGTCCATCTGGAGATCCCCAGAAAACCTGCCGACCAGCGGCATCGTCCGGCACGATACCCACATGCGAAAATCCGGGAGCGGCCCCGTCGGGAATCGAAACCGGTTCGCTTTGGTGGGAGGCGAGTATTCTAACCACTACACCACCGCGAACCCACGAATAATGGAGTTAGTTCAGTAACTTAAGAGGTCGTCACCAGTAACAGAAGGCACCAATGTAGGTAAACGTGAAAGAAAAGTCAGCTCTTGAAACTGTCGTCATGAGACATTCCACTACGACCTGTGAAAACCACAGACTAAAGACGACTTAGATCGATTTAAGTATTTCTGCGCATGTCCCCAACTCATTGATTTGTCTATCACCAGCACAACTGTCAAAGCCACGTGGTCAACAGAAATGAACGTGTTTGTTCACGTTTGTATTTCCGACAGACCCACTCTTTCTTACGAATTAAATATTTGAACCGATTCGAATGTGATCTAGTTTCATTAAAACTAGGTTAGAGGAAGTGTTCAAACACCAAAAATCACTTATTTGTGTAAATAATGTTCCAATCTCAGATCCCATTAACGTTGTTGTTGATAGTGCAGTTGGAATAAAACCACTCCAATGTAGTGACACGGAGATTGGCTATCGTATATCTCGCATTCACACTCTACCCTATACTCTCTCTACAGTTAAAACCTGTTCCAGCCATCTGAGTGGCTCGTACAGTGAATATTGTGTAGAGCGATCTCGCTGGCTGCACATATCTAGTCTTCGTGTTCCAACATTGGGACTGCCCTTCTGTCAAGACGACTATCATAAACAACGTGGATAGGATTTGAGGTTAGAACACTCTTCATGAAAACAAAGGCCCTTGGGTTATTTTATACTTCCTCTAGCCAATTTTATTGCAAATGATATAAATTCAAATTGGTAAAAGGATTTAATTAATATAATAGTGATGTCAAATAAAAATTAAGAAATATGCGAATACGTTCATCATTGTTGACAATGTGGGGTACATGCGCAGAAGACGAATCTAGTTTAATATTTGCTGCCGCATTAAGGTGCCTTTGTACTGCTTTGCTCTAACTCCGTTACACTACTCATACCTGTTCATTTCTAGTTCACGGTCAAAGAGGGCGTTTCTAAGGAACTGCGTACCAATCATAATATTACATAAATGAATGAGTGGTTTAACTTTATCTTGCCATCGAAAGAATTTGAGAGTTTATCGGGACTGTACAAATAAGTCACCCGTAAGGAAATTCATTGGACACTGAACCTGGTACAGTAAAGTAATGGTTAAAAATAACTCTACTGTATGTTTTGTAACTAGTTGTCTGGTTTTGAATGGGTTGAAAAGACTTCTCTCCACGACGTGTTTGGGTTGAATCATTAAATGTAAATGCACTTGTGTAAGTACGGGTGCTTTAATGTGCAAAATTATAGCCACGAAGATAGGTATATCCTCTACACCACAGAGAGGAAAATCACATGAATTAATCTACAGAAAACCCACGAATTCCGTGTACCCCTATAAATACATCTAATACAATAAGTCCGCAAGTATGAACATATCACAAATGTTGGGCCATCCCTCATAGGAGTCTAAAACATCCCTTTATGCCGCTCCTAGGTCGGTGAGTAATAGGATTATGGGAAGTCTTGGCCAATGTATTTTAAATGGGAGTTGTGTGGCTGTGGCTGTGGCTGTGGCTGGTGGTCTTCGGCTCGACTCGGCCGAGCTCGGCAATCTTCGGCTCGACTCAGAGGGTGCTCGGAAGCTGTCGACTCGGGTTTGTCGAACGTACCCGAAGGTGCTCGGCAGTTATGCCCACTAATGTTTCAAGCATATGTTCGTTTCTGGTAGCCATATTGGTTTTATAGGCATAGGGCATGTCTAATCGTAAATCTGTTTTTATTATCACTTTAAAAAAAATTATTTTAAGCTTTTTTTTATATTGTGCTGAAATTATACATACGGTAGTGCGGAAACAAGCAGAAGACTCCCTCATTCAATTCGTAAATTTCCAGTCAGCCATTTTAAAGACTGCATAATACACGAAGCCACAATCTGCATATTATTCACTACCTCGACAGCTTTGTAGGTATATACACAGATTTTTTAATATATGTACATATGACAAAACCAAGCCCACCATACCAATAGCGACCACATACTCGAGTATGTATGATGATGGTACGAATCAGCATCTACTAACAGTTTTATTAGATTTACTGACATTAACTGAAATGCCAACACTGCCAGGACCTGGAGATTTGGAATGTACGAGGGTGATAACCAGTCTCAACTTTCGTGCTCTTTGTGACCATCAATCCGTCAATCGTTCAATCTTTCCATCAATCAGCATCGAAATCCGCTCCACAATCTGCTCTATAATAGCAATTCACTCCACAATCACTCCACATGCTCCACAATCTTTCACTCTTTCAATCTTCCCATCAATCTTTCGCATTCTTTCCATCAAACTTTCGCAATATTTCCATCAATCATTAACCCATGTTCAATCTAAGGGTTTGTCGTATGTTTCTATCCATACATATTATAAAAAAAGTTATTCAACAACTGTCTTCAAAATTTCTACATGTCAACAGAATTAATGTTTTGTATGTAGTCAACTAATAATACATTTTTGAAACGTATAGTTTTCATCAATATTCCGTATGCGGAACTTTCTGTTATTAGTTAAGTGATCACAGCACCACTTTAAAAATGTGAAGGATAATTCTATGCGAGACACAAAAATAAATGAAAACAATTATTTTACAATAATGATTTGAATTTTTTTGTAATTATAATTTTAGAAGAAAGCATTTCATCACATCATGCTATATATCCCCATTACTTCAGTTTACTAATGATTGAAGATACATGTGCAATGCTCAAGAAATACCCATGTTTTTGAAGGTCAGTCAAATATCTGAGTCTATTAGCAAGTTCATTTGGGTGTTCGGGGAGTAGGTAGGAAGTATTCTCGGCGTATTCCGCCTTCTTCGTGTCGCTCATTGCAGCAAATATGTTGAAGGCGTGTGTCTGTGCATCGAGCAAGCCGCCATCATCGTCGTCAACGTTATCACTGTCTTCATGTTCATTTTCGTGTATGCTATCTTCATGATCGTCTTCACTACCTGATTCATCCCCAATATAAAGTGTACTTTTCTTTGTTGGAATCATAGGGTCGTCAGTATTTATAGCCGACAACAATTTATTTTGAAGTTCGTCGTCTTCACGCGAAAGTCTTGCAAGTGTACATTCCACACAAACAAATTCTACTGTACTTATTCCGTCTTTAGCATTAACTGCCTCGTCACAATCGTCTGTAGAAGCGGTACCCATCGATGCATCAAGTGGTATAGACGATATCACTTGCTGACTTCTAGTAGACAAATCGTTACAGTTCTTGAGGTGGTTTCTCAATTTATCACCTTGCACAAACTGTGCTTGGCTGTTGCCATAATTCTTCCTTATGATAAAACGACTCTTCGTACAGATCATTCTTCCATGTCAACGAGTATTAAGACCCAAAGGTAAAAACTCGATGGCAGAATCGACACAGTCGGCGATCATACAGCGATGATGCAAGTCGCAGCTCTATGTTAGATGCGATCAAAGGCAGACCATCGTATTCACATTTCATATTCGCTGTATAGCGAGAGAATGCTTCCAAATCGATGTTAACTTATCGACGCCTGAACATCAACTAAGGTATCAGCGTGTGTCAGCGCTTTATATATACTTATATATGCTTTCTCCCGTCACTCGGAAAGCCACCAGTTCTTTTCTAAGACTGAGAGAAAGTTAATATTTTTTATCGTTTCTGGCCTCGATCTCATAGCCCTAAGCCATGCATCACCTTTGTAAATTGCTTAAAACTTTGTGTCAATTACGCATGAACATTAAACAGCAACAAATTAGTGTACGAACATCTCAAAATAGTCTTAAAAAACTCGGGTCTTTTATCGATTTGCAATCCTATTATCTCCCTCTGATTCCTATATCTGATGGCTATAACTTCTCTTTAGCCTTTAATATAAATTCCTATAATATTCACTGAGAACTGGGAAAAATTACCACATTGGACGATTGTGACGAGGCAGTTAATGCTAAAGACGGAATGAGTACAGTAGCATCGGTTTGTGTGGAATATACACTTGCAAGACTTTCGCGTGAAGACGACGAACTTCAAAACAAATTGTTGTTGGCTATAAATACTGACGACCCTATGATTCCTACAAAGAAAAGTAAACTTTATACTGAAGGATGAAACAGGTAGTGAAGATGATCATGAAGATAGCATAAATTAAAATGAACATGAATACAGTGATAACGTAGAAGACGATGATGGCGGTTTGCTCGATGCACAGACGCACCTCTCCAACATATTTGCTGCAATGAGCGACACGAAGAAGGCGGAAGACGCCGAGAATACTGCCTACCTATTCCCCGATGACCCGAATGAACTTGATAATAGACTCAGATATTTGACTGACCTTCAAAAACATGGGTATTTCTTGAGCATTGCACATGTATCTTCAACCATTAGTAAACTGAAGGAACGGGGATATATCGCATGATGTCATAAAATGCTTTCTTCTTAAATTATAATTACAAAAAAATTAAAATTATTATTATAAAATAATTGTTTTCATTTATTTTTGTGTCTCGCATATAATTATCCTTCACATTTTAAAAGTTGTGCTGTGATCACTTAACTATTAACATAATGTTCCGCATACAGAATATTAATGAAGACCTTACGTTTCCAAAATATATGATTAGTTGACTGCATACAAAACAATAATTCTGTTGACATGTACAAATTTTGGAGACAGTTAGTAAATCATTTTTTAAAAATATGTATGGATAGAGACAGACGACTAATCCTTAGATTGAATATGGGTTAATGATTGATGGAAATATTGCGAAAGTTTGATAGAAATATTGCGAAAGATTGATGGGAATATTGACAGAGTGAAAGATTGTGGAGCATGTGGAGTGATTGTGTAGCGGATTGCGATTATAGAGCGGTTGAGATTGTGGACCGAATTGTGGAGCGTATTGAGATTGTGGCCTGAATTGTGGAGCGGATTTTGATGCTGATTGATGGAAAAATTGTACGATTGACGGATTGATGGTCACAAAGTGCACGAAAGTTAAGACTGGTTATCACCCTCTAACATTCCAAGTCTCCAGGTCCTGGCAGTGTTGGCATTCAAGATAATGTCACTTAAGCAAAAAAAATTGTTAGTAGATGCAGATCCATACCATCATCATAACATACTCGTGCATGTAATCGCTATTAGTATGGTGGACTTGGTTTTGTCATATTTACATACATTAAAAAAATCTGGGTATATATCCACAAAGCTGTCGAGGTAGTGAATTATATGCAGATTGTGACTTCGTGTATTATTCAATCTTCAAAATGCCTGAATGGAAATTTAGTAATCGAGCGAGAAAGACTTCTGCGTGTTTTCGCAATACCCTATTAATAATTTCGTCACAATATAAAACACTTATAATTTATAATTAAAAATTATTCTTTAAAATCGGATAATAAATGCCGATTTGCGATTAGACATACCATATGCCTACAAAACCAGTATGGTTACCAGAAACGAACATTTGCTTGAAAACGTAGTGGGCGTAACTGCCGAGCACCTTCGGATAACTTCGACAAACCTGAGTCGATGGCTCCCGAGCACCCCCTGATTCGAGCTGAAGATTGCCGAGCTCGTCTGAGTCGAGCCGAAGACCGCCAGCCAGAGCCACAGCCACACAGTTCCCATTTCAAATATATTAGCCGATACTTCCCATAATCCTACTACTGCTGTGCATAGTTCAATGAGAATCTAAGATCACTTGCTCATGTTAATCAACACTTTCTCAAAGGCTGTGCATACAGCAATTTAGTACCGATCATTGGTTAAGAAACTGCACTTCCGCACATTTTCCTTTGATGAATCCCCAAAAGTCTGTTATCTGATGTGGTCAGTACAAATATTTCTGGGATCCACGTAACAGCAGCTTGACAATCGTCCGATTCTCGTCCAATGTAAAAATTTCTCATTACTGCGTTCAGAGGTCGTGGAAACAGCCAATTGTTCAGTTAATAAATTCAGTTATCTCCGCATGATCAACGACTGGCTCATCCCAGAACTGCGGGACGTAAAAATTCTGGACATTACTGGATTTAAACATGATAAAGGGCAGACACGCTTCACACTGGCTGTTCCACAAAAGTTGGATGGGGCCGGGATTAAACATTCGTCCAACTATTCTTCCATGGCCTCCAAGAAGTCCTTATCTGACGACACCAGACGACGCACTCTGAGGTTTCAACAAGGAAAATTTTCGGAAGCTCTGTGATTTAACCAAACATCAGCTCAAAAATGCAGTGCGCACAGCCTTCGAGAAAGGGACCTCAAGATTGTTGGTAGCGTGAACAACAGAACTTGGCAGCACATGCAGCTACGCAGATACCATACACGGACACATAACGATATTTTGGATTCTCAAAATGAAGCGTCCATCGTTTGTGAAAAAGTTCATTCATACGTACTTATTATACTAGATATTCTTATAGTGGTATACGCTCTTGTTGCGTATCCTGCATGCGTAGAGACCGAGGAACTTTGCGTGTTCAAGCGATATTGGGATAAACTTCAAGCCCTTTTACTTTCTTGTTACTTGGTGATTGGGTCACGGGTTTTCTGTTACGCCCTGATAGATTATGAACCAGTAATACGCGTCTAAAACGAGATCGAGCGAATCACGAACAATCTAATACAAAAGATAATGTGCTCGTCCTAAATTCATCAGCCAGTGAACAAACGACAGAATATGGGGTGTACGTATATCTGTCGAGTTTAGTATAGCCGTTGAATGAACTCTCAAAATTTCCGGGGCTCTAATTATTGTACAAACAATTCACTTACCCCTCCAGAATATACCAACAACAAATTTACAAGGAAATAAAGATGGTTCCCCATTCTATATTGCCAAGTGTAATTGGCTACTCACCGAGAAAAAAGCCAATAAATAGGAGCTGAGGTTCGAGTGTGTGCAAGGCTGGGGAAAAAAGTCAACATGCCTTTGAAATCACAGCTGTTTACTGTCCATATATATTTATATGACGTCCTTCGTTTATATTTCGGATGATAAAATAAGAACCCTGTTTTCGTTTTTGTGATGTCCATTCGTGATTGTTTTACTACTTTCGAATTGTAATATACTATTTGAAGATTCTGGGGCCATATGCGTTTATATTAAAATGCTTTTATTATTTTAATGAATTTTGGGACACAATTTATACATTCGGGCTAATGTAACAACTGTTTGTCACGTGTTTTTATTATGTTTACAGCATTCTGCTACGTCATTTATCATCACAGACCAATAAAACGGGCAAACTTGCAAATAAAATTTTTTAATGTAAATAAGTACCTATCATGGCAGAGGATTCCTCACTATTTCGATACGGAGTATAATATTTTTTCTTTGTTTACTACTGTAGCTGAGGAAGATTTTTTTTTTTAGTTTAATGGTTTATTTTACTACCACATAGTAGGCAAGTACACAGACGAAATTACGTTTTAGTTCCTTTTATGTGGGAGTATCTATTCTCTTAATAGGCTGCGCGACGCTCTGGGAATAAGTCTTGTTTCTGGGCACCGAGTGCTTTGAAATGTTCTCTATCAGCTGGGCTGGCGGCTGGCGAGTAATTTAACCGGCGCTGATTGACGAACGGCGTGTGCCGAAGGCCTTACCATCTTGATAACCTGGCGGCCTTCCGATCACCGTGGCACAACAGGGCATGACGAGATCAGTTCTTGGATAGATGACCGTCCAGAGAATGCCCCGCAGCTGAGAGGCGCACATCAGACACTAGGGAGGCCCCCTAGATCCCGAAAAGGCATAGAGCTGAGGTCGCCCCAGAATGGGACACCAGGCTATTCCGACCCGTTCTTTTTTTTATTTNCGTCGCGACATGTCGCTGGCCAATGACGTAATTTTACTGGCGTGTGTGGTTGGTGTTCACGGTGTAATCAACTGTTTCGCCTCTGTATTCTAAAGCACTCTGTGATTTTGCTGAGCTTTTTTTACCGAGCCTATAAGCTCTTTCAGCCTCCGCAGACTCTGCCATTTTCTGTTCGCGATTGAACGATTACGCGTTGAAGGAATATAGAACGTTAGGAGGAGGTCCCCGATGGCGGTAATTTGTCTCACTCATGATCGCCGGCAGACCAACGGGTTGCGAGACAAGGAGGGGACGAAGGATAGAGAGGGTTTATAAAAGAGAAGAGGGGGTAGAGGACACGAGGAACGGCAGGACGTGTTACAAAAGAGTGGCTACGTCACGGCCCGCATAATGATAGAGATTCGCCAGCGCGTACATCGCGCATTTTGTGGTGCAGCCATGGGTGGTGGGGGACTTGATGGGTTGCGCCGGGAGGGGGAGGGGATTAGGCTATGTGAACCGGACTTGGA